>JAPYYM010001031.1:0-13974 GCA_028534135.1 Potos flavus | reverse complement strand
CAAAAAAAAAAAATCTATAAAGAACTTACTTACCATACTCAACAACAAAGAACAAATAATCCAATCAAGAAATAGGCAGAAGACATGAACAGACATTTCTGCAAAGAAGACATCCAAATGGCCAACAGACACATGAAAAAATGCTCAACATCACCTGGCATCAGGGATATACAAATCAAAGCCACAAGAGATACCACCTCACATCTGTGGAATGGCTAAAATTAACAAATCACAGAACAACAGATGTTGACAAAGATGCAGAGAAAGGGGAACCCTCTTACACTCCTGGTAGGAATGCAATTTGGTGTAGCCACTGTGGAAAACAATATGGATGTTCCTCAAAAAGTTGAAAATAGAGCTACCCTATGACCCAGCAATTGCACTACTAGGTATTTTCCCCAAATATACAAAGGTATTGACCCACAGGGATACTTGTACCCCAATGTTTATATAGCAATGTTGACAATAGTGAAATTATAGATAAGAACCCAGTCATCCACTGACAGATGAATGGGTAAAGAGGAGGTGGTATTTATATACAATGGAATACTACTCAGCCATCAAAAAAAGAATTGTTGCCATTTGTAATGATGTGGATGGAACTAGAGGGTACTATGCTAAGCGAAATAAGTCAATCAGAGAAAGACAATTATATGATCTCACTTATATGTGGAATTTAAGAAACAAAACAGAGGATCATAGGGAAAGGGAGGGAAAAATAAACAAGATGAAATCAAAGAGGGAGAAAAACCATAAGACTCTTAATTGGGGGGGCTACTTGGCAGCAGGGTAGGAGACCTCATTTCATCTGGTCCCTCGCATTTAGCTGGATATCTATGAAATCATTCTGAACAAACACAGATTCAACCTGAGATATAAGAAGATTTATCTGGATCTCTACAAGCAGGAAAACTACTACTTTTTGCAAGGTAGCAGGTACAGAACCTTGAATTCGGGGGAAATATCCAAAGATAAGCGGAGGAGGGAGGGAACCTCCATAAGCTGGCTGCCGGAAAGTAATATAACACAGGAGCAAAAAAAAGCAGGACCCTTGGAAATCTACTCTAGTGAGAGGCATCCTCTTCTGAAAAGGGCACAGGACATGAATAGGGCAGAATTCTAGGTGGATCATTGTGGTCTCAGGATTTCAGGAGACTCGGAAAGGATGGGGGAGCCCAGACTGATAGAGTGCCCAAGCAGTGGAGCGGGTAGACTGGTTATGGTCAGGGAACCCAGAGGGGACTCTTTCAGACTGGAGATTCAGAGCTATAAAATTAGCTGCATTTTTGTAATTGAAGATTGACTGTACCAGTTCCACATGTAAGGAGTTTGGAAAGTCATAACAAGTCTAAAGGTCAACAGACTGAAAAATCATCAATTATTCCAAGATCATAAAGAGGAGGAGAGGATAAAGGTCAAAACCCTACCCCCGAAGATTGGAGAGAGAGAGAGAGGCAAATACAGGGAGTAATGGCTTACCAGAGTGAGGAATCACAGGGGGAAACTCAGCAAGAACCCGTGCCTGGAAGTAGAGATGGGGTAGGATAACCTGAATTGTGACAAATGGCTGGATAATTGTGAGAGCTAAAAATTCCAGGGGGGTCTGGCCCTGGTGGGGTGGAGGTGCGTTCCACAATTTTGTGAGATTTATGTCTAAGAGCTCCACTGGATTCTCACAGAAAGCATTGAAGAAAATCAATCTCCTTGTGCTTCTGTAGGGGAGGAGAAAGGAACCATTTTAAAATACACCAGAGCACTCTCTTTTTCTTAATGGATCTGTCCTCAGCAGAAACTAATTAACTAGAGCCTAATCTGCTGGGGTATTATTAGAGCTTAACTGACCAGAGGAAGAGAAATACCCAACTCCAGTTGGCTCAAGACTTCCACATGGTAGAAGGGAAATATCTACCTTTACCTGATTCTAAAAACCAAAACCCAAACCGAAAAGCTGAGAATGTGTGAAGTTTACAGTGCAGAGCAATAGACTGACTAAAAGTCTGAGCCCTTAGAGTAGGTCTGTGGATGCTTCCTCTCCCTCTTTATTCCTAATGGCCAACATTTGGAAGGAAGCAAGAGGTCCTTCAGAAGGGGAATGGATAAATAAGCTGTGGTATTTCCAGAAAATGGAATATTATTCAGTTGTAAAAAATGAGCTATGAAGCCATGAAAAGAGATGGGGGAAGGGTGCAAGGGGGGCTCAGTTGGTTAAGCATCTGCCTTTAGCTCAGTTTGAGCCCTGAGTTGGAAAGTCCACTGGAGGGAAAAAAAAGCAGGAGTTCAAGGTGATGACAGTTTCTCATTGGCTGAGTTGCAGGGGTAGCTGATTTCTTGTAGGAGATGCAGTGTACATCTTTTTCTGATGCCATCTGTAATAGATGGTTCTTTCCTATTGAGGATTCTTCTGTTGGAGTGTGTAACTGAAAGTCCTTCCTAGGGAGTGGAGGAGCAAGATGGCAGAAGAGGAGACCTAAGTTTCATCTGGTCCCAGGAATTTAGCTTGATAGTTATCAAACCATTCTGAACACCTACAAACTCAACAGGAGATCGAAGAGAAGAAGAGCAGCAATTCTATGAACAGAAAAGCAACCACTTTCTGGAAGGTAGGATGTGTGGAGAAGTGAATCCGAGGTGGTAAATGGGAAGATAGACTGTGGGGGGAGGAGCTGGCTCCCGGCAAGCAGTAGAGCAGCGGAGTGCAAAATCAGAACTTTTAGAAGTGCTCTGTTGAGGGATGTTGCTCCAGAGCCTAAATGGGGAGTATATATATATATATGAAACAAGATGAAACCAGAGAGGAAGATAAACCACAAGAGACTCTTAATCTCAGGAAACAAACTGAGGGTTGCTGGAGGGGAGGGGGGTTGGGAGGGAGAAGGAGTTGGCTGGGTGATGGACACTAGGGAGGGTGTGTGCTATGGTGAGAAAAAAAAAAAAAGCAAAAAGAAAAAGAAAGTCCTTCCTATAATTGACCTTGACTGGTATGGCTCCCCCTTCTGACCTCCCAACTCTACTTTGCTGAGGTTTCCCTTTATTAATTTTCACAAGCTAAGCATGCTAGGGACTTTGGGCATTAGGAAGTGCAGTGTAGGTTCATCAATTGTAACAACAGTGTACTGCTCTGGTGAGGAGTGTGGATAATGGGGGAAGCTACGCATGTGATGGGGTAGGGGTATGTGGGAAATTTGTATACTTTGTTTCAATTTTACTGTGAATCTAAACTACTCTGAAAACATAAAGTGCTTTAAAAAAGTTGTTTGGGCTGTGTCAAGAAGAGGGAAAAACCAAAGCTTTCCATTAGTAAGTTTACTAAAGGACAGGGACAGAGAATTCATTGCTTCTGAATCATTTCTTTAAGACATTTTTCAGAGGGCAGCAGAGCCCCTACTGTGGGAGGGAGGACAGAAGTGGCTGCCAAAGAGCCAGGAAGTGTACCCTGGGGGTAGAGGAGTTTGCTGAGCCCTTGAAACAGGGGGATCGCTATAAACATTGGAGGAGGGAGACATCAATGTTTAATTAATAACCTAGATAAGAAATTATTTTAAAGATGTTGCATGTACAGTGAGTAGGAAAACTTATAACAAAATCATACTGAAACAAACCAAAGCAAAAAATTGAGTTTCAGGCACTATGTGTGTGTTCTCTCTCTTATTCTCAAGAGTTTAATAAGATGGGTATTATTAACTTTGTTTTGTAGGAGCAGAAGTAGTAAGAGAATTTGGCTTGAATTAATTATATTTTCTGGGTGCCATTGAAGCTCTACAATGTCAGGACATGGCTTATTTCCTGCAATCTCCGGTAAGAGCTCTGGTCCTCTGGACACAGCTACTGAATCAGAGCAGGACGTGGGCATGTCTGCCTGCATCAGGCTGATGTGATTTGTAGTGAGAGGCTGAAATGACCAGGCAGGAATCATTTATATTTTCTCGGCCAACATTTGGGATATTGGCAATTTTGCTTCAGGAAAATAAATGTTAGTGCTGCTACTTATGATGCTACTAAATAAACCCTAAAGCTGGGGCGTGGACTGTGAGCCCCATGTTTTAGATGCCTCTGCTAGACTTCTTTTTTAAATTTTTAGTTTTTTTATGTGTTTATTATTTTAAAAAACTTTATTTATTTATTTGCAAGAGAGAGCATGAGTAGGGAGGAAAGAGTGAAGCAGGCTCCCCGCTGAGCAGGGAGCCTGATGCAGGGCTTGATCCCAGGACCCTGGGATTATGACCTGGGCTGAAGGCAGCGGCTTAACTGACTGAGCCACCCAGGTGCCCCATCTGTTAGTCTTCTTTGACAATAACCAAAGAGCAAGACTATGAATTGAGCACTGGATTAAAACCCACCTGAAATAAATCACTTTTAAAAACCCGTACCCAGTATTTCAAAACTTCGCTGAGGATGGACAGGAAATAGGGAAGTGTTAAAATGTTTGGGGTGAACCGAACCCCAAGACTTTCCACTACCCAAATTTCGGGAAACTTTCTAATGTGTCCCTGCTCCCAGGAGAGAATGTGATCATTATTCACACTCAGCTATCAGAATTAAGAGCTTTGATGTAGGATTCCCTGTCCCATCAGTGGGACATATCAACTAGACTCATTAGGAGTCTAGACTAAGAGGTGATGTCAGTGGTTTTAGGTTAGAGAAGGCATGAGAAAGACATTTATGGCAGAAGGAAGGAATGGGATTTTGTGTTCATGGGGTCTTCCTGGACTCTTGTAGTAGGAAAATAAGAGAAGCCAATGGAGACAACTTGCCCAAGGGGCTGCTCTCCTAACTGTAGAGGCACCTTTCCTGTATGCATCAGAAGAGGTTCCTTCTAAGGTCTAGAGACCATTTTTTAGAGTGCCTTCATCTGCCAGGGAAAGAACTAAGTGTGGTGGAGGAAGGCCAGGTCAGTTTGAGAGGTGGATGGACTCAGCTGGTGATGTCAAGGAATTACTCTGGCTGGGTTCCTTCTAGATGATTAAAATTCTCCCTTGACTCAGAATGGCTTTTCTCTCCTGGGCTGAGGACACTGTTTGATGGAGAAGAGGGATAGAAATGAGAACCTTCCCACTATACCAGAAAGCTCCTTGCAGAGGTGAGTCCCTTAGGGCAGTGGTCAGGAACCATAAAGTGCAGCTAAGGGGATTTCCTCTCAAACTGAACAGTCTGGGATTCAGAGGATTCTGGCTTTGAGTCTTATGCAAGTGGAGTTGAGTCTTGGCTCCATCACTCACCTAGCATTTTTGAGCAGATGTTACGCCCCTGGAGCCAGGGTTTCTCACCATATAAAATGTGGATAGTAATAACTACGTGGCTGGAGTAAAGATGTTTATGTGAAAGACCCATTACTTGTTGTGGAGCAGATATTTAAGAGTGGTGGCTTTTATTATTATTATTATTGTTATAGCTTATGTAACTACATCAGTTCAATACAGTTGAATGAAATCAGTACACGTAGTCCTCTGCCTTCTTAAGAGAAGGGCAATGCATAATTAAATTCTCAAAATAAAACCAACTACTAAAGCCACGCCAGAAGGAATCTGCCTTCCCCAAACCTCTCAGATGCATGCCTGGCCTCGTTGCAGGCTCACTGTCCAGCGGGATTAATGACAATTTATCTTAAACATCTGGCACCTTGCCTGGCATGGAGGAGGCACCCAAGAGTGGTGGCTATTATTATGATTATAACAAAAGCTCATCATTTCAAGTGCCAAATTATATCAGCTCATATGGAAAACTAGATAAAATGCTTTGCAAACTGTAGGAACAAAGAGCCTATAGGCACTGCACTACATGTGCCTATACTGGTCAATAACTATAAAAAGGCTTTTTGGACATCTACACAATTAATCTGGACTGATGAGAACAGAAGCAGGGCTAGCCAGAATTATGTGTAAACACAGAGCAAATAGATACCAAGTGAGCATTTACAAATAATGGTCAGGAACTTCACGGTCTTCTATAACAACAACTTCAACTAACTTGTGCTTGGGGCAAAAACGGAAAGCAGCCAAGCAGGTGAGAGCTGTGTGTGAGTGCAGACCCTCCAGACACGGAGTGATAACTCAGTCATGGTCACAGTGGCAGCAATGAATTGTTGTGACACCTGTGTCTCTTATCTAGAGGTGAGTTTCTTGGTCTCTTCTCCTCAGCTTTGTCTAATTTAAGGGAGGTCTGCAGGGAAGAGGACACCTGATGGGTGGGTGTTCTTGCAGTTTCTTTGATGAGGCACAGCCATGGTGGAGACCCAAGTCCACTGTGTGGGTCAAGCCCAGCGATCCAGGCTGCCATGTTATGAGGGGTGTGTCCCTGGATAATTGGGCTCTGAGGACACAAGTAGAAACTGTTTTCATTTCCAGGCAGGTATGTAATTGGTCCCTGAAGACGGTGAGAGATTAGTTAGCTGTTGAATGTTCAGATCAAAGTCAGTCTTTGGCCTCAAAGCCAAAAATCCCAGAGGACCTTCAAGGCCCTTGGGAACCCCTCAGCCCTGGACCAGTTGTCTTCAGCACACCTTTAAGCCGTAGTGAAACATACTTCGGCCATCAGTGCCTAACTTCTCTTCAGCCCCAACAGGTGCCACCCACAGGGAAATCTCCAGTTAAAATGATAATATATGGATAGACTCCTCAGGGAGCCCAAAGACTGAGCAGAAACCACTGTTTAGAGATGGTTTGTTTCTCCTTGTCACTGCTTTGCGTTGTGGTATAGATGGGAAGGGCTTGTTTCTTTTGCCTCATAAGGTCAGGAGTTTTCACTTGCCAAAATTCTATTAAGAAATCCTTTCTGCTGTCTCTGTAGGAAGATAGAGATTCTAGGTTCCTTCAGGTGATGAGGCAGGACAGGGGGAAGTTATTGAGAAAGTTTATTCCTACTTTTGCTGGATGCAATTATAATTCAGATGATATAATTATCTGTTTTCTTTTGCATCAGACTGTTAGACACCATTAAAGCAAGAATGGTGTCTATCTTGTTCACCTTGTATTTCTTGTGCCTAGAATGGAGTATATGCTCAAAAAACTTTTGAATCAAGTAAAGAATTTCTACTGAGACTCAAGGATATAAGAAATCCTTATGAAAATTCTCAATACATTTTTGGTAACCCTGCTTAGTTCACTATAGGGTTGGAGTAGGAAGGGGACTAAAAGCTTTCTAGATGCTTTTAAGAAGTTCTAACAAATGCCCAATAGTAACAGTGTAGCCTTTGGAGAACTCATCCTTAGGGTAAGTGATTGGAGTATCCATCCTGTTTTCAAAGTTGTAGTAAACATTTAAAGAAACAAAATTGATTCTAGGAGTCAGTAATTTCTATACTGAAACGAAAGGTTCAACCAAATACTACTGCTGCAGTTCAGTGGCAAAACTTTGATATTTAAAGGAAGTGCAAATATTAATACATCAAGTACCCATAATTATATTCTATTTTTAAATCTAATAAAAATATGGAAATGGTGTTTCATCTGATTCACCACAAAAGATATTACAATAATCTAATATGATAACTGCAAAAGAATGAATCAGAATCTTGGCTTCTAATAATGAACAGACATTGCCTTGTAGGTATTCCAAAAAAAGAAGAAGAAAAAAAAAAAAAAGAAAGCCAGGAAAAAAATGATGGCAGAGAGAATGACATTAATAGTTTATATGGTAAAAATTGAAGTAAAAACAATCTCTTGAGTTTTGCCTTAAAGCTATGTTTTCCAAAATACTTATTACATTAACATTATGTGGGTATTGATAAAAACACATTACCAGGCCCCACCCTTTGCCAAACGAGTCTGAATTTCCAGAAATCAGGTCTGAGTGTTGAATAGTTACTATAATCTCCAGGTGATTTTGATGCACAGCCAGTATTGGGTAGAACTCTAGACTGTCATCTTGACAATATATCTTTTTTTTTTTTTTCATTTCCCGATCAAGATCAGCTTCCTTCTGGAAGCATCCTGTAATTTGTTTTATACTAGCAAAATTTCTGTGCTTCCTTTTATCTTCTAACTCCTTATCTTATTATGGCATTTAATCAATGTGTTATAGACTCATGAAATTGAATTGGTAGAAGAATGGAGAAAAAGCAACACAATATTTTAGTTCTTTCCACATTGGATCTTTAGATTTTGCTTTTTTAATTCAAGTATTCTCTCATACAGAACAATAGACATTGTTATATTCAAATGTAAATTTATATTAACTCACATCTCTGGCATGAAAAATCTTAGGATACAGTTTTTGGGGGAAGGTATCTCAGCTCACTTAGACTGAACCTGGGGATTTTTCTACTTATAAGCTTGACATGTAAATCATGACCCAAGCTTCTGACAGGTTTTAATTAATAGTGAGAACCTAGCTTTAGAACAAGATTTAGGTTCAAGTCCCAGCTGTGACACTGTTGTGATTTTAGAAAAAATTGCTTAAATTTAAATTTAATTTAATTGTGACTTAGAAAAGTTGCCTTCACCTTTCCACATCTAGATTTCATCAAGTGAAGATACAATGTCTGATATGGAATAATAAGAATAATAGTTAATAATCACTAAATGCTAAATTAAATGGAAGGTGAATAGGAAAACAAAATAGTTTCTCATCCATTAAAGAAAACTGGTGATCATGTAACTGTCACAGCTTTTAGCCTTAATAAGGAGTTAAACTGAGTGTTCCAGAAAGAAAGACAAACTGATGATTCTAGTAAAATAGTTTTTCAGAATCAGATCAAAGGAATGACAACAAAACTTGGATATCCTTGTTTCAAAAATCGACAACACCATTTTATTATGAATTCTCTATCTGGAGTTGAAGAAGTTATCTCTTGGCTCGCAGATTGTATTTTCAAGGAGTGCCCACAATATTATTTTCCATCCTACCTGCTTTTAAAAGAAACCAACCTTGCCATATTCCCATTAAGAGATGGAGTTTATTTCTCTTCCACTTAGACTGGCTAGACCTTTGTGACTAGGCCGATGAATACAGTTCAGCAGGTGGCACATGATGAGACTTCTGAGGCTATGTTGTAAAAGGCAATACAGCTTTGTCCTAGCTCTGACTCTTGGGATTTCTGCCTTTGGAATTTTTCATTGCATGAGAAAGCCCAGGCCATACAGAGAGACCCATGCAGAGAGAAACACAGGGTTCCCAGCCTTCAGCCCCAGCTACGCTCCCAAATGACAGCCAACAGTAACCAGTTGATTAAGTCAACTTGGAAATGGGTCCTGTTGCTTTCAGTCAATGCACCCCAGGAGATGCCAACCCCTGCCCAAATTGCACATCTCTGACTAGCAGAATGATTGTTTTTGTTTTAATTCACTAACTTTTGGAGTGTTTTTTGTTTGTTTGCTTGTTTTTGTGAATCAAAAGATTTTCAGAAGAGTGCATTGCTTAATTCTTTAGAACTTTCGTATCAGTACTACATGTCAGCATTTATTTAATGACCCTCTGATCGTTAGGATGTAATAATCAGGCATCCAATTAAACTAAAAAATGTTATTCAAAGCAGAGCTAGGATTCCTGCTCAGAATTTGTATATTTATACAATCTGTGTATTGTCAGAATACTTTTTCTTCCTCTCTTTTTATTGGATGTTGAATAAATAAATTAATGAATGTAGGAATATTGAGGATAGTCTAGTGTTTGATTCTATTCAGTAGAGAAGGGATCAGGGAATTAATTACAAAACTATGATAATAGATGAGTTGTTTGAGATTTAAGCCAATCACACGATGTAGCACACTTAGCATCCAGATCTTGGTTTCTTCTCTTTATCAGTTCCTGCTCTTCCTTCAATCCTCATCATTAGAACCACTTTCTTGGACCCCGAAGATGGTTAAATCCCCTTGCTTTATGTCCTCTAGCTCCATGCAAATTCCCTTCTATAAAGCTCAGCACCCCTGGCTGGCAGCACTTGAGTGTGAGGCATATCTTTCCTGGTTGCTTCTCCATGCCCAGCACACAGCATTGCAACCACCACACAGGGGCTATTCTCTCTATTCAATGCGTTGAATTGCAGGCATTTGCTCTAGGACACATAGTTGGTTTGTGTTTCTCACTGGTTTCGGCATTTTGTTTTTCTGGCCATTAATTTCTTTCATGTAGCATTATCGGATGGTTAGGATTTTATAAATTCCCTTTCTACTCCTCCCTTGTGGGAGAATGGAGCTACTCACAAATATAAAATTATATTATCTGATTAAATAACAGAATAAAAAAATGACAACTAACCTGATTCTCTAAGTGTCCCTGTAGATTCATGCTTAGAGAACACATGTGTTTATTATCCATTCTTTTATCTGACCTCACAACCCTTCTCTCTTTGCCTAATTCCTGTCTATTTTTTACGCCATGGCAGAGCTATCACTTCAGACAATTTGCACCTAGGCTGTCTAAATGACAGCTTCGTTCCCAGTGTCAAGTACAATGCTATCTAACGTGGTAGGAGTTCAATAAATGTTGTTGAATGAATGAGTGAATGAATGAATGAAAGGATTTTGGAGAGATTTGATGTAGGATTTTGTTCAGGGGAAAGATCAAGAATAAAGAGATGAGGGAATCAATGCCAAAGCTGTGTTGTGTTCTTTGGCATTTAAGCTGACTGAAAGATGCAGCACACCTAGCACTCAGAAATTGGTTTCTTTTTTTAATTTTTAAATTTTTTTATTATGTTATGTTAGTTACCATGCAGTACTTCATTAGTTTTTGATGTATTCTTCCATGATTCATTATTTGCATATAACACCCAGTGCTCATTACAGCACGTGCCCTCCTTAATACCCATCACTGGGCTCACCCATCCCCCCACCCACCTCTCCTCTAAAACCCTCAGTTTGTTTCCTGGAGTCCATAGTGATTCCCCCCACCTTCATTTTTCCCTTCCTTCTAATGTCTTCCATGCTATTCCTTATGTTTCACATATAAGTGAAACCATATGATAATTGTCTTTCTCTGCTTGACTTATTTCACTTAGCATAATCCCCTCCAGTTCCATCCATTTCAGTGCAAATGGTGGGTATTCATCCTTTCTGATGGCTGAGTAATATTCGATTGTGTACATGGGCCACATCTCCTTTATCCATTCATCTGTTGAAGGGCATCTCAGCTCCTTCCACAGGTTGGCTCTTGTAGACATGGCTGCTATGAACATTGGGGTTCATGTACCCCTTCTTTTCACTACATCTGCATCTTTGGGGTAAATACCCAGTAGTGCAATTGCTGGGTCATAGGGTAGCTCTATTTTTTAACTTTTTGAGATAACTCCATACTGTTTTCCAAAGTGGCTGTACCAACTTGCATTCCCACCAACAGTGTAAGAGGTTCCCTTTTCTCCACAACTTCTCCAACATTTGTTGTTTCCTGCCTTGTTGATTTTTGCCATTCTAACTGGTGTACGGTGGTATCTCAATGTGGTTTTGATGGGAATTTCCCTGATGGCTAATGATGTTTCTAAATACCACCCTCCAATAAAATGAAGCAGAAATCCTTGCAGGCTGATACTAGGACTGAGGCAGGGAAAATACAGATGAGTCTGGAGCATCATACAGTGCCAGAAGTAAGGAAATACTTATGTGGCCATAAATGTGGGCAGAACTTAGTGACTCTCACGTAACAGAATATGGAAAGAGAACGTAGGTGACTTTACTAATAGGCAAAACCACACTACCTTAACCAAGACATCAAGGTTAATATCACTAGGAATACATATTGACATCATGGACTCTGATACAATCAATGAGAAAGATACCTCTCTTCTGGGATATTCTTCCCCCAAGATCCCTAACCTCTATGAAATCACACACACACAAATTAGATAACAGGTGCCTGACTGGTGTATTCAAAAGTATCAAGGTCATGAAAAACAAGGAGATACTGAGAAGCTGTTAAAGAATCTGAGAAGTCTAAGGAGACATGACAACTACATGCAGTGTGGTATCCTGGAACAGAAAAGGTACTAGTCGAAAGGCTGATGAAGTCTAAATAAAATCTATGGTTTAGTTATTATTTCTGTACCAATGTTAATTCTTTAGTTTGATAAATGGGCCACGTTTATGTCAAATGGTAACACCATGAGAAGCTGATGAAGGAAAGGGTAAATGGGAAGTCTGTGTTATCTTTGCACCTCATCTGAAAATCTAAATTTATTAAAAAAAAAAAAAAGATGCCACACAAGGCTTGGCTGCAGTGTCCACTTACAGGGAGTATAGGAGGGGAGGAAGGATGCCAGTCCGATTTGAGATCCATGAAATCTTGCCCTTCTAGCAGTGCATATATAATGCTACCCTTTTCTGCATAGTGCTTTGAATTTTATGTAAGGAGTTCACACTCTGTAATTCACTTGACCCTCTCCATCAAGAGGAGGGATGGCCAAGGAAGATGCTTAAGTTCATAGGGGACTAAAGTGAGCCTCTCTGCAGGACCTTATGTCAAAACGAGTAATCTCACATTTAATGCTTGGGATTCGGCATCTATAGAGACCGAGGTGTGGACTCTGAAAGAAACTGACCTGGAGAAGACTGTGACGTCATTAATTAACACACACTAAGGAAAGAATCTGACAGGGGTGGCAGCCAAGTCCAGAAAATGGACCCCAAAATGCTATGAATTTGTTAGCATGTTTGCAGGAAAGACCAGAGGGAGGTACGCCCAATCTATGTCTCATAAACTCAGATAATGGGATCTTCTTTTTGGTAAAGATCAATGCCTTAGGTTGTTATAGTTTTTGCTCTGATTTTGTTCTGTCTGAACAAGTAATTAAGGCTCAAAGAAAGGACATTGATTACCCTTGTATTTAGCATTGAGCTAGAAAATGTAAAGGCTTTATGTTTTTTAATTCTCTCAAAACACGATGAAGTAGGCATTGTTGCCCAGGGAATGAGAGACCTATACAGAGGTTAAGCAACACACTTGGTTACATAGTAAGTAGCAGAGCTGGAAATCAAATCCAGGTGTGTCTGATGCTCTGGTCCAGTTTCATTCTAGCCCCAGATGGTACATACACAGGGAAATGCCCCTCAGCCTCACTGTGCTCTTTAGCCATCCAACCTGATGGTAGGATGTTGGGAACTCCTAGCAAAAACCAGCTGACCACTCTGGGATTGCATGATCCCAGATCCCTTAAACTCATTGTTTAAAGGCAGAAACCCCATTTACCTTTTGAAGACAACAAGCTCTGTGCTAAATGGACAAGCAGTGTCTCCCCAATATCCATTTCCCCTTCTCCCGTCAGTTCTCCTGATATTTGTTCAGTATTAATGCCAACCCTTCCCAGCCCAAGCCCTTTTGATTAAAGCTAACTCTACCCTTGGCCTTTAAGGTAGGACATGGGATCCAGGTTATTGTGACCCTGCTCTCTGGCCTCAGAGTTTGGTGGAGGGATGGGCATGTTAACAAATTTGGCTCAAAGAGCCTAAGAATTTATTTGCTGGGAGACTCTGGGAAATAGGCTTCTTTGCTCTTCTGAGGGGATATTGGAAACATTCTTTCCTTTTTTCTGTGATAGGAATGAGGAAGCATTGCAGCTAATCACTTTGCCAAAGTGAGGTGGAGTCAGTCTTTGGGGAAAGTTGCATGTAGATCAGACAAGTTAAAATAAACCACACTTTTTTTTTTTTTTCCCATTCCCACCTTCCTCGTGAGTTAATCAATCTCTTTTATGACTTAATCCAGTTTGAGTTATTTTTTTTTACCTTATTTTAAAAATCTTATTTAGAATCTAAATTATCTTCACTGACAATTTCCAAACTAAATTTTATGAACGTCAGCCAGTAAGTAGGGTAACCATATAATTTATTGTAAAATGAGAGCTTTCTTCAGGGACTGTGGGCGCTATTAATAATTACTGAAGAGCAACAGGTGTGAACTGGGACCATCCTGGACTGAGGTATGTTGTGGTCGCTCTATCACTGAGGCATATGCTGATTGTAATTCTGTCAGTAAACAAGTAGTGAGACTTTGGGCAATTGATTCTAGATCTCTGGATATTGGTTTTTCAATATGTGGATTGAAATACGA
>JAPYYM010001030.1:0-13978 GCA_028534135.1 Potos flavus | reverse complement strand
ATGTTATTTAATTATTTATATTTATTTATAAATATTTATTATATTTATATATATTATATAACCTATATTAACTTTGCTTATAGTATAAATTATATTAACCACAAACCTATATTAACTTTGCTCTTGCTATCTTCTGTTAAAATGTAAAGAGCATTAAAAAGACTTATGAGGGGCACCTGGGAGGCTCAGTGGGTTAAAGCCTCTGCCTTCAGCTCAAGTCATGATCTCAGGGTCCTGGGATGGAGCCCCACATTGGGCTCTCTGCTCAGCAGGGAGCCTGGCCCCCCCCCCTTTCTCTGCCTGCCTTTCTGCCTACTTGTGATCTCTCTTTCTGTTAAATAAATAAATAAAATCTTAAAAAAAAAGACGTGAAATTTTTAAATTCTAATGCTCATTTGGATTTTTAAAAATCTAAATTTCATTTGTTTTTCTGGAAAATTATCTTTTAGAGAAACAGACTTACATTTAAAAGAACTGGCAATTTAAATTTTTCATGTTATAAATGTGAACATAGCTCTATAAATGAATAACATTTTGCATATTCTCAATATTTAAATTAATCATATGGTGACAATGGGAAAGAAACTTGTGGCACTAGAGATGCATTTTCATTTAAAGTAATTTTCTTTTCAAGTCTCAAAAAATGTAATATCTCATTCTGAAAGGACAGAGGACAAATAAAATGGCCTTAGTCTTGTAGAAATACCTCTTTACCTGCTTGTTTCCAAACAACATTAAAAAAGGTATAATACTAGTTAGTATGATTGTTATAAATTGGAGATTTTATTTTTTAATAGCAATAATTTTTTGCTTTAGTATGTGCTCTTTTTTCATCGTTGTTTTTGATAAAGCATTATTTTTTGTTTGTTTTACTGTACAAATTCTCATTAGTACAGAAAATATTTAATGAGTATGCTACACAGCATGACCTGCATGGATAAAACATCTTCTCTAAAAGAGCAGAGCAGTAGGAGGTAATTAGAGCTCCTCATGATATTTATTAGTAATAATCTTCCATTGACATTTGAAGTTGATAGGCATTATTTAAAGTTTTCTACTATTGGATTAGGCATGCAGCTTTCCAAACTCTACCTAACAGAACAAATTCATCTGAGAATTGCGAAGATATTTTTTTTTTTAGGTTTTGGTAAGATATGAAATCATCTAACCCCAATTTGTGTTTAATACAGTTGTGAAGCACAAACTATCTTGCAAATACTATCTTGCAGTCTGAGTAAATATAATAAAATTTAAAAACATAATCAAAATTAAATAAAATTTCATTGCCATGTTCCATAAACATGTTTATACAGAGCCTTCCAGTATAAAATGGTCCTAAAAACTCAATGTAGCTGCTAAAATCAAATCAGTAATATAAAATCACAAAAGCAAAATTCATAAGAGAAAGAAAACTAGGCAAATGAAAACAAATAGAATGCAGGCTTTTGGGTATCTTGTGTGTATGTGTGAAGAGAATAATGAAATGAATATAACATTCCTGAAGGAAGGGAAGAAGCAAAAGGCATGTTCTGTCATTTTCTATATATATTTCAGATAGAAATATTGAACAAGTATTTTTGTAGTATTTCTACCATGTGTATTTCTCATTGCAAATGCAGATCAAGATAAGCTGTCTGTTAAATATTAAACTCATGAGGGCATATGGGTGGCTCAATTGGTTAGGCTTTTGCCTTTGGCTCAGGTCATGATCCTGGAGTCCAGGGAGCGAGCCCCATGTCTGGCTTCAGCTCGGGGAGTCTGCTTCTCCCTCTTCCTCTGTCCTTCCCCCTGCTCTTTCTCTCTCTCTAAAAAAAAATATTAAACTGATGCATTTCATTAAAGATAAAAGTAAATTTGTTTTTCCTCGAGTAGTATTTTTTTAAATTAAAGGCTTAAGTTTATCAATTTTAATTGGAAAACAAATGCTTTTTGTATAAGAATTCCCAGAGTGAATACATTACTCTCCTTGTTTCTATTTTATTACTTTTAATGTTTATATTCCGCAGTAAATAATCTCTTAATTTATCTTTGGTTTCTATAGGAGCATAATTCTCTACATGATCAACTGATATTTATTTTCATTTCTTTATTATTTTCAAAGAAATATTTTTGGGGATGTCATAATTTTATTAAAATTATTTTGTCACATTTTCAGCCTGTGTTCTTCCAGCAAGACTTTTTGCTGCAGGATGTGAAGACTAGAATGTATAGGTTAAAACATCCTTCCTTTCAGTGATTTTCATCATATGCTTATATGAGAAATCTAAAAAGGTTCACATTTCTGAGAACATTCTCATTTTTAATAAAAATGAAACCACTCAATTTAATGGATAGAAGTAAACGGAGAAAAAATAAATTGCATTAAACACTGTATTTATTAACATCATTGTTTGAATGTGGTTTCTGATTAGGAATGAAACAAGATGAATGCGATAAAAGAAGGAAAGGCTAAGTATAGACTTATTTGATACACATAAAGGGATTTAAGATATAATCAATGTGTATAGATTTTTTTCATACCAATTGAATCCATATTTTAGCCATGAATATTTATTTCATGCTGGTAGATAGCTATGGAAGAAAATAAGATTGGGAAAAGTTTATTAGTTTATAATTTCTGGATTTTGTTCCCCAAATAAGATGTTTGTCCAAATTAGAGAAAATATATGCACATGTGTATAATCGTTGTCATCTGCAGAAAAATTTGTGAATTTACATTGTTGCATAAAGATGAAATTCAAAATTATATTAAATATCATATTTATTTTATCTCTTGAAGTGATACCTATTAAAATGGATAATCTCTAATGCATATCAACTTCTGAAGCATTTTTTATATATGTTAAAACAAGACAGGTATATTAGAGCAATATATTATTTTATTTTTATTTTTTTTTAAGTTTTATTTATTTATTTGAGAGAGAGAGAAAGAGAGAACACAAGCTGTGGAGAGGGAGAAACAGGCTGCCCGTGGAGCAGGGAGCCCGATGAGTGGCTCAATCCCGGGACTCTGAGATCAGGACCTGAGCCGAAGGCAGCTGCTTAACCACTGAGCCACCTCTGCACCCCTATTGTTCTAAATTGCCATACTAAAGAAATGTAGCAGTCTTTAAAAGAAATAGATGTCTATAAAAGCAATAATTTTGTAAAAGCTTAAATTATGCCAACCTTTCAAAATTAATTCATAAGTTACTGATGTTAAGTAAAGTAATAGTTTCAGTGTTTGCTTTGTTTAGCAAGTTGTTCTCGTATGATTTCAGAGTAGGAGTAGGAGATGATATAACATTATAACAGTAAATACTTAGTAAGTGCTTTAGGTTAAAGACCCTCCTTCACAAGTCACTATTTGTGCTTTACATTTACAGAAAGCCACCGCATCTCTGATTGATTCCCCATATATATCTATGAAATGATTGATCTCCGGTGTTCTGGATAGAACTAAGAACAGCATTTTACATACTGGAGGTCACAAATATAATTAATCTGTGCCTGTCTTGTTTAACTAAATAAAAAAATAAATAAATGCCATATAAGTCAAAGCCAAGGAGGATGTACCTTTTCTCCTTAGCTTGAATCTCCTGCAAATACCTATGAAAAAAAAAGGAAAGAAAAATATATGTATATGTTTAAAAAGTCTAAAATTATATTTTAAGTATAAAATTTATACTATTTTATTTAGTATTTAGTATAAAATAAAATATAAAAGTATAAAATTATATTTTAACAGATTTTAATTTTAGGGCACATTTAGTATTTGTAGAAAAATTGTCTAGAAAATACAGAGAAATCCCATATATTCTTTGTCCCCCTTCACAGAGTTTCCCTTATTATTAACATCTTATATTAGTGTGGTGCATTTATTATGGTTGATGAGTCAGTATTGATACATTATTAAGTCCATAGTTACCTTAGAGCTTTCTTTTAGTGTTATACGGTTCTAAGGATTTGGGCAAATGCATGCTGTCACATAGGCACTATTAAAGTATCATATGCAGTGGTTTCACAACCCAAATTTCTTCTTTAAAAAAAAATGGGGGGGTGCCTGGGTGGCTCAGTGGGTTAAAGCCTCTGCTTTCGGCTCAGATCATGATCTCAGGGTCTTGGGATCAAGCCCCGCATCGGGCTGTCTGCTCAGCAGGAAGCTTGCTTCCCCCCCTTTCTCTGCCTGCTTCTCTGCCTACTTGTGATCTCTCTCTCTGTCAAATAAATAAATAAAATCTTTTAAAAAAATGGGGTACCTGGGTGGCTAGGTCATAAGCATCTGCCTTCAGCTTAGGTCGTGATCCTATGGTCTTGGGATTGAGACCGACATCAGGCTTCCTGCACCATGGAAAGCCTGCTTCCCCTCTCCCATTTCCCCTGCTGTGTTCCCTCTCTTGCTGTCTCTGTCAAATAAATAAATAAAATCATAAAAATATATATATTTCTTGTGTCCCATCTATTTATTGTCTCCCACTTTTTCCAAACCCCTGACAATCACTGTTGGTTTTTGTTTTGTTTTGTTTTTACCATTTCCATAGTTTTGCTGTCTCCAGAATGTCTTATAGTTAAAATCATACAGTATGGAGCCTTTTCCGATTGATTTCTTTCACTCAGCAATACCAAAGTCCCTCCATGTCTTTTCCTGTGATTTGAAAACTCATTATTTTCTTATTGCTGAATACTATTCAATTGTATAGATGTATAACATTTTACTTATCCATATTCCTGTTGAAGGACATCTTGATTGATTCTAAGTCTTGGCAATTAAGAATAAAGTGTCTATGAACATTCATATGCAGATTTCTGTGTGTTTTTAACTCATTTAGATCAGTACCTAGACACAGGATTGGTCAATCATATTGTTATTCTGTAAACAGTGTTGTACAAAACTGTCAAACTGTCTTCCATTGTGGCTATACCATTTTGCATTCCCACCAGCAATGAATGAAAGTTCATAATCCACATCTTTACCAGTACTTGGTATTGTCAAGGTCTTGAGTTTTATCCATTCTAATAGTTACATAGTGATATCTCATTGCTGTTTTAATTTGCAATTTCCCAATGACCTATAATGTTGAGTACCTTTTCATATGATTATTTTACCTCCTTTGGTGAGGTAGCTATTTAGATTTCTACCCATTTTAAAATTGGGTTGTTTTTTTTTTTTTTTTTTAAAGAATTTATTTATTTATTTGTCAGAGAGAGAGTGAGAGAGAGATCACAAGTAGGCAGAGAGGCAGGCAGAGGGAGAAGCAGGCTCCCTGCCGAGCAAGGAGCCCGATGTGGGACTCGATCCCAGGACCCTGGGATCATGACCTGAGCCGAAGGCAGCCGCTTAACCAACTGAGCCACCCAGGCGTCCCAAAATTGGGTTGTTTTCTAGTGTTGCATTTTAAGAGTTCTTAAATTCTTGGATTCCAGTTTTTATATAATATGTGTTTTACAAATATTTTATCCCAGTCTGTGTCTTTTCTTCCTCTTAACTGTTTTTTTGCAGAGCAGAAGTATTTAACTTTATTTTTTTATTTTTTTAACTTTTTAAAAAAATTTTATTTATTTATTTGTCAGAGAGAGAGAGAGAGCGCACAAGCAGGAGGAGTGGCAGAAGCAGAGATAGAAGCAGACTCCCTGCCAAGCAAGGAGCCAGATGCAGGACTTGACCCCAGGACCCCAGGATCATGACCTGAGCAGAATGCAGACGCTTAACTGACTGAGCCACCCAGGCATCCCTGAAGTTTTTAATTTTAACGAAGTACAACTTACCAATTGTTTCTTTCATAATTATGCTTCTGGTGTTGTATCTAAAGAGTCATCACCATTATGAATAAGGAAAATCACTCAAAGTATTGCAAAAATACATCAGTCGGTAGTTTTGTTTTAAAATGTAAAAAGCAAAAATTGAAAAGATTTATTAATAAATAAGTTCTTGATATAAACACATAAGTCCCACACACCCAAGAGAATTACACTTAGTAATTTAGTAAACTTACTAAATTTGCATTTAGTAAAAGGGAGAGTGAGATCTTTGTTCCTCTTTCTTCACTGCTCATATCCAGCATCTGCCCATTAGCCCAAAGCTTGGGTAATTGTATAATATTCTGATATTAGGGAATAATAAATAGTTTATAATGTGCATATTTCAATCCAAATAGAAATAAATCTTAATTTAATTATTTAATATGGGAGCGAAATGAAGAGTCATCACCAAATCTAAGGTTATTTAAATTTTCTTCTTTGTTATCTTTTATAAGTTTTACAGTTTACATTTTAAATTTAGGTGTATGATAAATGTTGAGGGTTTTTGTGTGTGTATGAAGAATGTAAGATCTTAGTCTATAGTAGTTATTTTTGTGTCAAATTTCAAGTAATTCCAGCATATGTATTGGAAAGACTCTCTTTTCTCTGCTGAATTACCTTTGTTCCTTTGTCAAAGATCACTTGACTACCAAAAAAAAAAAAAAATCAGTTGACTATATATTTGTGGATCTATATCTGGACTTTCTCTTCTGTTCCATTGATCCATTTGTTTATTCTTTTGCCAGTACCACTCTGTCTTGGTTACTGTAGATTTATAGTGGATCTAAGTTAGTGTCAGTTCCCCAAATTTTTCTTCAATGCTATGTAAGCTATTCTGGGTCTTTTGATTTTCCATATAAATTTTAGAGTCAGTTTGTTGATATCAAAAATAAGCTACTGGGATTTTGATTGAGATTATATTGAATATATCAATCAAATTGATAAGAACTAACATTTTAATAATACTGATTCCTCTTAACCATGGACATGGAATATCTTACTATTTAGATTGTTGATTTCTTGCATCAGCATTTCTTTTTAAAAATTTCTTCATACAAACTTGTACATATTATATTTATACTGAATCGCTTTGTTTTTTGTGTCTATGTGCTAATGTAAATGGTGTTGCATTTTTAATTTCAAAATTAAGTTGTTGATTGATGATATATAGAACAACAATTAACACTTTTATGTCAACCTACATCTTGTAAACGTCCTGTAAACCCCTAATAGTTCTAAGAATTTTGTTGTTTTTATTAATTCTCTGGGTATAAATATATCTTTTATAAATGTCTTTATAGTCAGGTCACCTGGGTGGCTTAGTCGGTTGAGTATCTGACTCTTGGTTTCAGCTCTGGGCGTGATCTCATGGGTCGTGAAATGGAGCCCTACATTGGACTCCACATTCAGCATGGAGTCTGCTGGAGATTCTCTCCCTCTGCCCCTCCCCCAATTCATGTTCTCTCTCTCTCTCTCTCTCAAATGAATACATAAATCCTTAATAAATAAATAAATATCTTTATATTCAAGATTCTATGAATTCATTATTTCCATTTATACTATTCTACACTTTTTTGATAAAATGGAATGAAGTACATAACTAAAAAAATAATTTTCCATGATTATATTTTCTTAATCTTTCTGATATTTTACCACAACATGTATGAGTAGTATAGTGAAACACTAAGCATTTCTTTTCTGACCCATCAAAGACAGAAAACATTAAAATATATATACACAATTTCATAAATGCATTAAATTTATTCCTAGGAATTCTTCACAGCAAATTACTTTCCACTTTAGACTACTTATATTCTTTTCTGTTCTCACTTACTCCTCAAATCTTGGTCACATACATACACTTTTCTAGATCTGATTGAGCCAACAACACCCACTTCTTGATTTGTGCACCTGTTTCACATTTTTTACCTAGCTAACCCTATTCCATTTTAAATTGAGGAGATCACTCTGCACAAGAACCTAGTCCCAGCCCTGTATAAAACAAGAAGTTGTGCATGCCATATTCGTTCATGAGTCTCAGAAAAGATCCATATTTGTTGTCAGAAAAATATTAGTTTTGGGCCAAGTGTACAATCACTAAATCACATGTGATTCCTAAAACTATGTTCATTAGAAAATGGGGAAATCATTTTTCAATGTCAAGAAGACTACATTTGATAGTGTCTGAATTTTTATTCTCTTGTCATTCTTCTCTGTTTTACTATTTACTATATGCTTTGGTTAGTTGCTCTTTGCAAACAACAGCCACGGAAGAGTAATTCCTAATTATTTGAGAGTCTCAAAGCAACAGATTTAAAGAATTGGTTGTAGCAGTGACATCAATCTTACATACCTTATAATGATTGAATCAAAGTTATTCTCACTGCCTAAGACACTTGAAAAATTGCACCATGTGTCATGTACCATGATAATAATTGTACTATTATAACTAAAAATAATGAGAAAAGTAACAATAAAAGCAGGAAAATATCTACATAAAATTTATACAAGACCAAAGTGAACTGAACATTCATCAAAATCAACAACCATAAGAAATGTTCAAATTGCACAATATCTATTTATTTGTGAATATATTTACAGAATGTATATATACCTACTCAACATAAATTTAACTTTTGTGTGAAACAATAATTTTTGAAGGATTGTTTATAACCTAAAATATGCACACTGTCCTTTAATTGGGGGGAAAAAAGGTGACATGGCATACATAGTTCTACCATGACCAGTAGAACATAGTTCTATCATTTAAGTAAGCATTGATTTGACAAAATGGATGAAGAGAGAATGTACCTAAACATAATAAAGGTCACATATGACAAACCCATAGCTAACATCATAGTCGATGGTGAAAAGCTGAAAGCTTTTCCTCTAAGATAGAAAGAAGACAAGGATGTCTACTCTCACCACTTTTATTCAACATAGTATTGAAAGTACTAGCCACAATAGTTAGGAAAGAAAAAGAAATAAAAGACATCTAAATTGGAAAGGAAAAAGTAAAATCATCATTATTTACTGATGACATGATATAATATATAGAAAAATCCTGAAGCCTCCATCAAAAATATATATATATATATTAGAACAAAGAAAAAAATTCAGTAAAGTTGCAGGATATAAAATTAATATACAGAAATTTGTTGTGTTATTATATACTAATAAACTATCAGAAAGAGAAATTAAGAAAACAATCCCATTTATAATGGTATCAAATAAAATAAAATATCTATGTCAATTAAATCAAGGAGGTAAAGGACCTGTAAGACATTGATGAAAGAAATTGAACATAATACAATTAAATGGAAAGATACACTGTACTCACGGATTGGAAGAATTAATATTGTTAAAATGTGCACTCAATCAGAAATTATCCACAGATTTAATGCAATCCCCATCTAAATATTGATGGCATTTTTCACAGAACTAGAAGAAATAATACTAAACTTTATTAGTATTATTTAGAAATAATACTAAACTAGATGCCGAATATCTGGAACAGTCTTGATTTGATGAACAAACCTGGAGATATCACCCTCCCCTATTTCACACTGTACTATAAAGTTATAGTAACCAAAACGGTATGGTACTGGAACAAAAATAGACACATAAATCAATGGGACAGAATAGAGGATGCAGAAATAAACCCACACTTATATATGGTCAATTATTCCACAGCAAAAGAGACAAGAACATACAATGGGGAAAACACAGTCTTTTCAAAAAATGTTGTTGGGAAAAACGGACAGCTACATGCAAAAGAATGAAACTGGATCACTTCATTACATCATATACAAAAACACACTCAAATGGATTAAAGACTTAAATGTAAGACCTGAAACCATAAAATTTATAGAGGAAAACATGGTCAGTAAGCTCTTTGACATCATTCTTAGCAATATTATTTTGGACCTCTCTCCTCAAACAAGCACAACAAAAGCAAAAATAAACAAATGATACTACATCAAACTAAAATCCTTTGTACAGTGAAGGAAACCATCAACAAAACAGAAAGACAACCAACTGAATGGAAAAAGATATTCACAAATGATATATCCAATAAAAGGTTAACATCCAAAATATATTTAAAAATTTTATAGCTCAGTATCAAAAAACTCTCACACAATCTGATTAAAAGTGGTCATTTTCCCAAAGAAGACATGCAAGTGCCCAAAAGCACATGAGAAGATGCTCAACATTAATAGCTATCAGGAAAAGGCAAATCAAAACCACAATTAGATAGAAGAAGTAACAAGCGTTGATAAGGATGAAAAGAAAAGGCAACATTCACATACTGTTGATGGGACTATAAACTGGTGTAGCCACTTTGGAAAATGGTATGAAGGTCTCCCCACCCCTTCCCCCCCAAAAAAAGAACTACTATAATCCAGCGATTCCACTTCTAGATTTTTATTTGAAAAAATATATAAACGCTAATTCAAGAAGACATATGCACCCCTATGTTTACTGTAGTATGTTTTGCAATAGCTAAGATATGGAAGTAAAATCTAAATGTTCATTAATAGATGAATGGATAAAAAAAAATAGATGAATGGATAGAGAAGATGTGTGGGTGTATAGAGTATGTGTATAGAGTATGAATGGATAGAGAATATGTAAATAATATGTAAATATTTTACATATTACATATTTTACATATTACAATAATATGTAAATAATATTTACATAATCATAATATTATTAATATATACATATGTATATATATAAATTGAGTATTAGCTATAACAAAGAATGAAATCTTGCCATTCGTGACAACATAGATGGACCTAGAGGGTATTATGCTAAGTGAAATAAGTCAGACATAGAAAGACAAATACTGTATTGATTTCACTTATATGTGGAATTTAAAAAAATGAACAAAGAAAATAACACAGAAACAACCTTGTAGAGAATAAACTCAGAAAGGTTGCCATGGAGGCGATGGGCAAAATAAATGCAGGGTATTATAAGATACAATCTTCCAGTTACAAAATAAATAAGATGCAAGGACTTGAAGTACAGCATAGGGAATATAGTCAATAATACCATAACACGTTTTTATGGCAACAGATGGTATTAGAATTATTGTGGTGACATGTATAATGTATATACATATCAAATCATTACGTTGTACACCTTAAACTTATGCAATATTGTATATCAGTTATTCCTTAATAAAAATATAAGCATTACTTAACATTGTTAGATATCACTGGCCCTGAAAAATTCCATTTGCGCAGCTAAATTAAGATTTACTCTACTCAATTAATGTTACTATTTTCTTCATTTTTTTTCAATTATATTGAGTTTATACTACTAAATAAAGAGAATTATAGATCTTGAATGGAAATATATAAAATTCTTCACAAACATGCTCCCCCATTAATGTCTGGATGAAGATGAAGAATTTCAAAGAAGTTAAAGGAATTGAGCTGAAAGATTATCTGGCTGCTTGAATTCCTCCTTATTTGTATGGATTCCTGAATACTTACCAAATCAAGCAACTATGTTACTGACCTCATACTAAAAGTATTTAAATCAAAACATGAGCAGAGTTTTATTTCAAGGTTTACAAAGAAATGATGCTTTAGGAATTATGTCACTTCTCTGAATGGACTGTAATTAATGTATCTAATAGTTATAGTGAATAATCTGTATAGCATCAATTATAACAATGTTGTCTAATTTTACACAGTAACTGTCCAGAGGGTTAGGAATGACTATTAGGGAAGAGAAACATGAATTTCAAGGTAAACCTTATTTGCCCAATTTTCAAAATTCACGACAGAGGAGAGAATCAAATCCATATCATTTGATTCTAAGTTCTTGGTGGTTTTCACAATATAATTATGATAAAAAAAGACACACTAATTCACATTAATAAAATGATATAGTTGGATAACTCTTAAAGAACATATAATTTGTGTTTATGTTAGTTATTTATCTTTCAGGGGTGCCTGGGTGGCTCAGTGGGTTAAAGCCTCCGCCTTTGGCTCAGGTCATGATCTCAGAGTCCTGGGATCAAGCCCCGCATCATGCTCTCTGCTCAGCAGGGAGCCTGCTTCCCCCTCTCTCTCTGCCTCTCTGCCTACCTGTGATCTCTCTCTCTCTCAAATAAATAAATAAAATCTTTTTTTAAAAAAGGTTATTTATCTTTCAATTCAGAGGTTATATGTAAAAAATGACTTCCTCTGGTCATCCGAGTTATATTATTTTTTTTAAAGAGTTTTTAGTCAACCGAGACCTTTTGACCACATCGCAAGCTATTTATGAAGTTAAAAAAATTCTCTAAAGGATGTTAAATTATTTAGTTTTTATTTCCATATTTGTATTGCTGAATAATGGAAGGGTTGAAAGGTAATGGGTTTATGGATTACCTTAAAAGCTCTAATTCTTTAAAAAAGCTATTGATTGTGAAGTTCGCTATTAACTTTCAGATTTCAGAGAAACTGTTAGCATCACAATAAGTTAATTAAAATGTATATACATACATCTTAGGGTCTTGAGATGCTCATAAAAGCTACATACATAAGGATATATGATATAAACTACATACTTTTAGGTGCTACATACTATTTTCCTATATCTTAGATGACATAACTAAGGTAGGATAATGTTAAGTTTGCACAAATGAAGTGGAAAAACTGGAAAAAATTTTCTTTGTGCCCCTACTATTGATAGTATGCCACAAAACTGTATGTTAATATTGTTATCCAATTATCTTTCAGTGCATAGCCGTAGGTATTTTAGGCAAGTTTTATGTTAAGATGCGAGCATTTCTACTCCAGCACTCTTATAAGATTTTCAGGAGCAAACACCATGCTAATTCAATATGCATGGTCTTTGTATTTTCATCCAGACCAAGCCTGGTCAGTCACATTTTCATTACATTTCAATAGATATTCAAATTTCCTCTAACCAACATTATAGTTATTGCTTTTAGATGGTCTAGCTTTGAGGAACATCAGAACCAACCAAACTATTGAGAGTTAGGGTAGTCTGGCCCAAAGCAAAAATGAATAAATTAATAATAATAATGATAATAATAATAAGATTAAGATACAAGATAAATAAAGTAAAGCTAAATTAAATTAAAAATCTAGCTACATAGTAAATTGGCAAATTTACTATGTAGATTTAGTAGGTTTACTAAATCTACATAGTAAATTGGCAAATCTGCATTGTAGACATCTTGAGCAATGTTAAAATGGAAACATTAGTTCTCTGTAAATTTTGTCATTACAGAAGCACTTAAGATTGCTTTATAATTAGTGTGAAACATGTCCTCCTTTTCCAAGTTCAGGGCTCAACTGAAGTTTCAAACAAATCTAGAAATTTCCTTAAAATAGTTGTCATATTTTTTGGTTAAAAGCAGTTACTATGTAATCAACCTAAAATTAACTTTTGAAATATTCTTTATTATAATTTCCTTGATAATAAAGATGGCTTATTATCTTTTCCTTTTTTTATCCTCAAAAATCCTATACAATCTTTTACACATAGTAAATATCCAAAAATAATATGACAAATTCTCAAAAACATCTTACTTTTTATATACTAAAATTTATTTTTTGTAATTTCTTATTTAAATTTATCTACTTTTTATGGGGCACCTGGGTGGCTCAGTTGGTTAAGCAACTGCCTTCAGCTCAAGTCATGATCCCAGGGTCCTGGGATGGAGCTCTGTGTGAGGCTCCTTACTCAGCAGAGGGCCTGCTTCTCCCTCTCCCTCTGTCTGCTACTCTGCCTGCTTGTGCTCTCTCTCTCTGTCAAATAAATGAAAAAAATTAAAAAAAAATAAATTTATCTACTTTTTCTTCAATAAGTAGACATTTTACTACTCAAATTATCTTTCCTTGGTTTTTATTTTGGTTGAAGTTTTACTTTTTTACTTTTTTTAATTTTTTTTTTCCTTTAGAGAGATTGAGAGTGAGGGGAGGGGCAGAGGGAGGGAGGGAGAGAGAATGCTGGGCATGGAACCTGACATGGGGTTTGATCTCAGGACCCCAAGATCATGACCTGAGCCGAAATCAAGAATGGGACCCTCAACCAACTGAGTTTTATTTGTTTATATAATAATGTATATATAAGTTTTATTCATTCACTTCCAGGAAAATTTTCTAAATAAATAAAAATTTCTAGTTTGATTTATGTGCTTTTCTAATACATATGTTATTATCATATG
>JAPYYM010001029.1:0-13979 GCA_028534135.1 Potos flavus | reverse complement strand
GGACGATGGCCAGGTAGCGGTCCATGCTGATGCAGGCCAGCAGTAGGATACCACTGTAGAAGTTGACTTCCTTCAGGAGCGAGACCACTTTGCACAGGGGTGTGCCAAAGACCCAGCCCTTTGCCTTGGAGGCAGCCCAGATAGGCAAGGTCAGGGCAAAGAGCAGGTCGGCTATGGCCAAGTTCAGCAGGTAGACGTCAGTGACAGAGCGGCTGACCCGACTGTGTAAGACAACTAGTATCACTAGGGAGTTTCCCAGCAGGCTCAGCACGAAGACCAGGGCATAGATGACCACCACTGCATACTTGTTGAGTGTTTCAGTGTCTATCCTACAAGGACTATACGTTTCTGTGGGTGGTGTACCACTGAAATTTCCAAATTCATCGTAATCCCACTCATCGGTATCATTCCATAGATTTTCCATCAAGACAATCATGGTTCAATCTAATCAAAAGATTCAAAGGAAAGAAATGTGATTTAGTAATTCAGATTGAAGTCACTTATCAAGGTTGTGAGAATAGTTACCGGGATATCTTTTGCTTCTCTGTTGGTTTGGCAACAGGAGACCCCTTCCTTCTCCTCTATTCTGAACTTCTTTAGAGGTCAATTTCACGGCATTATCATTTGAGAGATGTCTCCATCCTTGTTCCCCCTAAACATCCACAGAACCATCAGCAGTGTTCAAATATCTTCCCAAATTGTGAAAGACTTTGCTGAAGCAAAATCATACCGAAGACCAACATGTAAATCCAACAAAAATTCATCTGCTGGGAAGGAGGGGGTGCTGCCGTTTCTACCCAGACAGCTGCAAAGGTGGGTCCCCCAAAACTCCCAAAATCTCCAGAAAACAGTCTGAAGACCTTTGGAAAGCTACCGATCCTGGGTATCCAGTCCTCACTGTATCCTGATTTATCAATAATAAGCTGCGTGACCTTGAGGGGGTCATTTTACCTTTACAAATATCTGTTACCTCCTCTGCAGCTTGAGGGAGGCGGAGTATATAACCCCTGAGTCGCCTGCAGGCCTGAGGTTCTCTAAGTTCATTCCGATCCCCACATTCTAGTATGTTCTCTACCTGCCAATACTGCATTTTTACAGAAGACAGCATTTGAGGGCAATGCAATAAACATTAGACTGGGGAAATGTAAGCCTCTTTCCCCCCAAAAAAGGAGAGGCATGAAAGGAGGAAATGACAAGACTGTGGCCCCCTTGTTACCAACCACGGCCACGTATGAGATCGGAATTGAGCAGGTGGTCACAAGGGAGGAGGCAGGAAGCCAAGTGAGCAGAAGTCTTCAGGTCCCAGAGAAATGGATGTATTTTCTAAAACACAGTCAAACCAAGTCTCCATCCCCAAGAAAGTCCTGGCAACAGAGGTGGCTTCCTACCTGAGGCACCGGCCAGGTGTGTCCGACTGTAAAAGGCTGGAGCTCGGAGACCAGAGGGACTTGACAGTCAGAGGAATCTTGATGAATAAAGGGAAGTAGGGAAGCTTCGTCACCGCACCCCTCCTCTCTGAGCCCTGCCCATGCCCATATTTGGAAAACAGATGAAATCAAGGGGCCGCAGGGCTTGGGAGACTCCCAGGACCCAGATGTCCAAGCAGGGCTACCAGACATGAAGCTGGAGTTAAGGGTCCACTATCTGAATTCTCCACATGGATGACTATTTTTGCTCTCCTTTTCCTTCATTTGTGTCCACTTGTTTACCCCTTAATTTCCCTAGATCACTTTGAAAGTTTCCAACTTGCTTGGACATGAATAAAGAGGAGAGGATTTTACTTTTGACAGTGGAGATTTCAGAAGGAGTCCACTGTAGGCGGGTCTGGTAAGAGCCCCCCTACTTAGGAGGGATTGAGAGGCCCCCCGACCCCCGCACGTTATTGTGGGAAGGAGGTGGAGGGCTGTCCTAAAGCTGCGTTTGGACAAGAAGCACACAATTTTTACTTGTCCTGTGGGCCTCTTTGGGGAGGCCCCCAGGGGTGGTGGAGACAGTCATGAAGATCAGAGGGAGAAGTAAACTGACCGCCCACCTCGACACACCACACAACCATTCTCAACAATTGGTTGATTAGAATGGCCAGGGGAGACCATTGGAGCTGGGCCAATCCGTGAACAGAGGAGTCGGGGGCGGGGGGAGATCATCTTGCTCCTCCCCCAGAATGAAGGATGGCTTCTTGGAACCTGGCTCAGCTGTTCCCAGCAGCTAATGTGTGTCCCCTGGCTTTAATCCTCTGGTACGGTAACCATGTCTCTGTTACAACATGAACCCTCCTGCGTTACAATGATGTACTTACAAGTCAGCCTTCCCCACCGGCCTGTGAGCTTCTAGAGAACAGAGACCCTCTCTGATCCATCTTCTGATCCTCCGCCAGGGAACAGAGTAGGTGATCAATCCGTGGTTGTAGAAGAAACAATGTTAGACAGACCTGCCATGATTCACAGATCAGGTCACCATCCTGATTCAGAGTGTCTGTTGCTTTTGGCCACACAGTCATAGGTGAGGTGTGCCTGAAAGCTTCACTTCCACACCGCCGGGCCGGTCTGTCTGACATCGTTCTTCTCTGACCGTCCTCTAGAGTTTAAAGTTAGCATTAATCTGTTCCAGTGTAAAGTCTGCCCCACCATGAATGCCCGTTAATCATGCCCCCGGTGCCTAAGTTCTGCCACTGGCAAGAATACTTTCTAAGCTAAGTCATGCTCTCCCCGTGGGTTCTCTTCTCATTCATAAAAAGTTGCAGGAAGTATCAGGAGAGGATTGCCCTGGGGCCACCCACACTTTGCTTTTACTGCTGTTGGATTATTGTGTTCTAATGCCTAGACCAGAAGGGACTTGAAGGTGGGGAGTCCCTGAAGGGAATGGACGTTCCCTTATGAATCATCTAGGGGAGAAGTAATTCTGGGGCAGCAAAGGCTGACTGGTAACACAGGCGAGAACAGACTGTCTGGGCCTGGCTGCCAAATGCCTACGAATACGATAGTGCAAGCAGAGGCCATGGGGAAAGGCAGGGTCTGCCACCAGGGGGCGGTAGTCACAGGGCAGGAGGACATCCTTGCAAGGGACCCAATGAGACCCTAGCTAATACTTTAAGTCCCTCTTTGTCTATAACTCCCTTCTGCTTTTCTTAAGCCCTGACTCCGGTCAGTCTAACATTCCAGTCTAATCCAACAAAGGACTGAGGTAGGAGGGAAGGGTCTGGTCCACCCTCCCGCCCAAGGAGTAAAGGAGAAGCCACCCCTCTGGGTGGTTGTGGGGGTGCCTACAGCGGTAGCTTAGGTCTCCAGCAGGAAGACAATCTGGAGGAGAAGAGTTAAAAGGACACTCCTCTTCGTGGAAGGAGAGAAAGGCAAGCGCATTTCACCGAAGGAGGGGAAAGGCGCATAGAGATGAGCTTGGAAGAAAATGTTACCCACTTGAAAATGTTCCAGCAGGTCCGCCCACCCAACATATCTTCCGTACCACACCTTCCCACTTAAAGCTGCTCTCTCGCCAACGGATCTATGATGTTCCTAGCGGTAAAGCAGGTTTCTATTCTGTGCGGAACAGCCAGTGCCACCAAGATTGTTGTGACATGTGTCGCCTGAATGCCAGTCCTCTGGCAAAATGCGGAGGCCCCTTCTTGCCACTCTGATTTGAAAATGGAAGCTTCGCATGCAAGAACATGTGAGCGGCACGACATGGCTGGAAGTGTATCTATCCCATCCCTGTGTCGGCTTTGATGCCCGCGTCGGCCTCTCTTCACCGTCCTGCCGAAGGGTCCGCTTGGACCCGGGGACCAAAATAGAGGTAGGGGAGGTGGAGGAGAGGATTCACCCTTCTCCCCGGTGATCACCCCCGTTGCCATAGTGACAGGTGCAGGGAAAGTATGTGACCTAAGATGGTCCACGCAGAGCCAAGTTCGGGTTGGCTGTTTGGCGACGGCGGAAAAGCAAAGATGGCCTCTTAGTTACAGCTGGAAGCCATCTTGGTGCATCCATGGCAAACCAGCCCAAAGGTCAAAACTGACACACAGAGGAGGGCAGAACGGAGAGAATGACCAAGAAACAGAGCCAGGGTCCTGAATAAACCAGAGGCAATCTTCCCTAAGTCCTTTTCAGTTCTTCATTGTTAACAGCAGTTCAGGCTGAGTTTTCTGTTACTGGCAACCAAAACTGTGACCCACTGAAAGAGTTCTAGAAAACAAGTAGTCTAGGATGAGAGGAGAGGGGAGGGATGTCAGCGCTTCACAGGGTCCAGGATGTGCGAGTCAGGGTGGGAGAGGAATTAACAGGTATGACCTGGGCAGGTGCAGACCTCCGAGGCCTGACTGCCGAGCTCTGGCAGAAATCAGAGAGGAACCTCGAAAGGTAAGCACCTAAAAACCCATCTGAGAACCCACTCCCGAATGAACTCAGACATCCTCACGAAGGACCCATAAATCTCGGCTTTGGAGTCAGACAGATGATGCTTTGAATACAGGTCTTCCTTTATTGGTGTATGACCTTGGATAAGTTTTGTAATGTGTATCAAAATATCTTTATTCTTGGAATTAAAATTAAGACTTAAAAAAAAGACTAAAAAAAAAAATCCTTATCCATAAAACCGGGGATCAGGATACTGGCCTCACGGTACTGTGTGATGATGAACTGGGACAGAGTGCGGGTTCTGGAACCAGACCACCGTGGTGCGAATCCCAGGCCTGTCCCTGGCCAGCTGTGTGCCCTTCGGAGGCTTGGATACTTGCCCAGTAACCCCATGTTCTCATCTGTAAAATGGGAAGAAAAGTAGCGCCTAGATCATAGAACTGATATGAGGGTCGATGAGTTAATACATGTAAGGGGCTTAGCACAGTATCTGGCAGATAATAAATGTTCAATCACCTTTTGCTGTCTTTATACACATACCCCACCCACCCACACGGTCCCATTGGGAGAATATGCATCGAATACACTAAACAATGCAGACCCTCTGACCCGGAAATCCCACCTAATGTGAGGAATGGATGGGAGGGAGGGAGGAAGGGAAGACAAAGCTCATCACAGGCTTGTTTATACAACACCGGTTCATAATAACTTCAGTACCCTTCCAAAACCTTTATACAAATTATAGTAGATCTATAAAATGGAACACTGTGTGTCCATTAAACTCAACACGGATAGCTACAATTAATGTTACGGAAAGGTACCTATAACAGGATGCCAAGGGCAAAGATGGGTTAGCAAGCAGAATGTACAGCAGGATTACACTTTGTAATAAACACGTGTACCTGCACAGGGAAAAAATTAAGACAGAGAGTCAAAATGTTAACAGTGCTTATCTTTGGGTGGGAGGCTTACAGATAGTTGCTTTCTTGTTTGTACCTTTTGATGTTGCCCAATTTCTCAAACGAGCATGACTTTTGCAATTAAAAAAATATGTATTTAGCTTTTTACACACACACACACACACACACACACACACACACACAAAACAAAACAGGAAATAACCGTCTAATGGTCCTTTCCCCCTCTCCTCACTCCAATTTGCCAGTCCAGCCAGGCTCGTGAACAGACGCCCAGGACACTAAGTCTCCTGTCCACTGAGCTCCCAACTCCTCCAGTCCTCAAGGCCCCGCGTCCTTCCTCCCCTCCCCTCCTGTGTCACCCGCCCAGGTTCTCCACTGTTGTGGTTTCCAGATTGTGTTACTGAATCATTTTTAGGAGTCTTTCCCTCCTACTGGGCTGTGAATAGGCAAGACTCCGGCACAGAGTAGTGATTCATAAACCTTCCCTTCGTTCCTTGCCCCTCCTTAAAGGCAGGAACCATAAAGGAGTCTATTTTGCATTCTTGGTGACCCGCAAAGTGTGTGACACATACGAGTAGATGCCAAACGGGAAGTGGGTGGATGACCGGTGCACCCGCACGGAGTCCTATGCTCAGAGGAGCCCTGAGCTGGGGGCAGAACGCTCTGCGGTCGCTGCCTTGAACTTCTTAATAACTTCATCTTGGAATTGCTGTCTTCTGAGAGACGTCTGGTGCCACAGGGGAGTGCAACGGGGGTTGGAGCTCAGCTCGCACGCAGTCCCACCCTTCTTACCTCCTTGGGCTCAGCCTCCCGCTCCCCTACCCCACAAGGGCCCTGTGCCTCTGGGAGCACAGCCTTAAATAGCGAATAAAAAACATGGAGTCCATTAGAGACCATCTTTAGGGGCACCTGGGTGGCTCTGTCGCTTCGGTAAGGCCAGGTCTTGATCTCAGGGTTATGAGTTCAAGCCCCACACTGGGGTGACATGTGGAGCCTACATAAAAAAATTTAAAAAAAACACAAAAAAAAAACCACAAAGCCCAGTTAAGAATGATCACAGAAGAAAGAAACAAGCTTTTCTCCTGCTTTTGGAATGAGGGGCCCCATGCTTTTATTTTGCATTGGGTCCTGCAGCCAGCCCTGGCACCAAGTAAATATTGACTGAATATTTGAAATATATGGATGAAGTAGTGGAGGGGAGCAAAGAGGCAGATTAGAATCTTCATCTTAGTTCACTCGATGGCCCCTCCGTCCTTCCAGTAGCTCAGGCCACTTTGTAGACTCTTCATTGACACCTGTCTATCTCTCACACCCAACATTCAATCTACCAGAAAGTTCTGTCAGCTCTACCAAAATACATTCCAGCTCCTATTTTCTCATTACCCCTACAGCTGATGCCCTGGCCCCATCACCTTCCCTTCTCACCTAGTCTACTGAAGTGACCTCCCAGTCCTCCCGCTCTTCTAGTCTGTTCTTTTGAAAAAAGCCCAAATCCTTTAAGGCCTTCCCCATCACTCCCCACCCCCACCCCCACCCCGATCCCGCCTCACCATCCCTGTGTGTTAGTGGGCTGGGGCGGCTCACACAGCAGAGACTTACTGTCGTACACTCCTGGAGGCTGGATGTCCAGGATAAGGGTGTCAGCAGGGCTGGTTCCTCCTGAGGACTGCGAGGGAAAATCTGTTCCAGGCTTCTCTTCTAGCGCCTGCTGCTCTGCTGGCCATCTTTGGCCTGTCTTGGCCTGTAGACACATCAGCCCGATCTCTGCCCTCATCATCACATGGCACTCTCCTCCAGCGCCTGTGTCTGTGTCCAAATTTCCCCTTTTTATAAGGACACTAGTCATGTTGGATTCGGGCGCCCTCTGGTGGCCTCATCCGGACTACTGACATCTGTGGCAGCCCTATTTCTAACTAAAGTCCCATTCGGACATACTGGACATACCGAGGGACTCTAACATATAAATGGGGGGGAGAGGCACAATCCAGCCCATAGCATCTTCTAACTGTATCCTCCTCCTTCCCCCACTTAGAGCTCTGCTCCAGCCATATTAGCCCAGCTCCTGTCTTAGAGCATTGCTTCCAATGCCCACTCTTCTCTGAACGCTCTCCTACAGACCTCCAACCTCCCACAGGTAACTCCCCCACCCCCTATGAGAATTTGCTCAAACGCTACCTTCTCACTTAGGCCCACTCTGTGCACCCATTCACAACTGCACCTCCCCTAGCATTCCTGATGTCCCTGGCTATGCTGTATTCCAAACATTTTTCTCCTCTCACAGCACTTACCACTTCTAGCATATTCTGTAATCTGCGTGTGTATTACATATACTACTGTTTATTGTCTCTCTCCTTTCTAGACTATAAGCTTCAGGAAGGCAGAAATCCTTACCTATCTAGATCACTATATCTAGGAGATACAGCCTAGGAGTGCCTAGGAGACAGCTTGGTGATTAGGATGGGATAAAGAGTGGTGGAAGAAAGAAAACCAAAAGAGAAAATGAAAAAAAAAAAAAAAAAAAGGACGGGTTCCATTTCTAGAGTCTAGGAGACCCCCAAGTAACTCGCCTTCTGTTTATCTCACCTGCAGCCACTGGGATATAGCACTGAAGGGAAAGCGGATTCCACTGTGACTGTAAGAAACGACTTAGCAAAGCCTGAGACCCCTGGCTCTACTGACAGCACCTGAGATCAAGCAAGGGCTCCGATGCGGTGGGGGTTGGGGAGTGGCAGCGGTGGGCTGGGTCACGCCCGAGGGCCAGCGGCTGCAGTTGCAAGATCAGCCCAGGAGAGGGCAGCATCCCTTCATATCGAAAGAAACGACAGTGGGGACGGGAAATGAAATCATATCCATGAAAATACCCTCTACCCCATAGAAGCTGAGTCAGACAGCCAACATCTAGAACTCAACATTACCCTTGAAGGTTTGCAAATCCTTTCCCATGCATTCATTCTCCCCTCGAAAGTCTTCCGAAAGGGGAGATTATCGCGCAGCTGCAGACCGCTTCTGAAGTTGATCACCCGTGTGCTCATAGGCCACCCAACTTCTCTCGGGCTTCGGGCACTTCAGAGTCCTGTCCCTGTGGTCTTCCCCTTTCCCCACAGACCCTTCCTCCAGACCAGTGGTTCTCAGTCTCTCTGTGTGAGCCCGCACTTTCTTTTTTTTCTTTTAAGATTTTATTTATTTATATGACAGAGAGAGACAAAGCGAGAGGGGGAACACAAGCAGGGAGAGTGGGAGAGAGAGAAGCAGGCTCCCCGACGAGCAGGGAGCCCGATGCGGAGCTCGATCCCAGGACCCTGGGATCATGACCTGAGCCGAGGGCAGATGCCCAACCGTCTGAGACACCCAGGCACCCCAAGCCCGAGCTTTCAAGTACAGCACATTGGGACGCTCTTGGCGTCCATTCAAAGGTATATTTCAAAGAACTGGAACTCTCTCCATTGTTTTCTCAGAGCTCACTTTTTGGTGCCAGAGCCCCGTCTTAGGCAGCTCGGGCTGCTGTCACAAAACATCATAGCCTCGGTGGCAGGGGGACATCAGCGTGCCCAGCATGGTCGGGTTCTTAGTGGGAGCTCGCTTCCTGGCCCGCAGACAGCTGCCTTCTCCCGGGTCCATGCAGAGGCGACAGAGAAAGGGCTCTGGGCTCTTCCTCTCCTCCTAAGGACACGAAGTCCTCACCCCATAACTTCAGCTAAACCTAATTGCCTCCCAAAGGCCCCACCTCCAAATACCATGACATTGGGGGTTAGAGCTTCAACATAAGAATTTTGAGGAGATCAGGAAGGAGACAAACCATAAGAGACTCCTGAACTCATGAAACAAACTGAGGGTGGCTGGGGGGTAGGGGCGGGTAGGGATAGGGTGGCTGGGTTATGGTCATTGAGGAGGGTATGGGCTATGGTAAGTGCTGTGAAATGTGTAAGCCTGAGGATCCACAGACATGTACCCTGGGGCAAATAATACATTATGTGTTAATTAAAAAATAAAAAAATAAAAAAAAAAGAATTTTGAGGAGAGGGGCGCCTGGGTGGCTCAGCAGGTTAAGCCTCTGCCTTCGGCTCAGGTCATGGTCTCAGGGTCCTGGGATCGAGCCCCGCATCGGGCTCTCTGCTCAACGGGGAGCCTGCTTCCCCTTCTCTCTCTGCCTGCCTCTCTGCCTACTTGTGATCTCTCTCTCTGTCATATAAATAAATAAAATCTTTAAAAAAAAAAAAAAGAATTTTGAGGAGACACAATAGTCCATAGCAAGCACCACGTCACACTTTAAGGAGGATGATTTCCTGTTCTGATCACGCTCTCTTACATATTCATGAAGCAAAGTTCTAGCAAGTTCTAATGAAGTTCTAACTGGCTTTAACGCAGGCTTGCTTATTTTCTCTTACATGCCACCAACTGCAGCGAGCTCCACCCTGCGCGGCCCAGCCGGCATGCTCGACATTCTGTCTGACAGACACGGCTGCCAAAATAGTGTCCTTGGTTGTGGTAAAAATAAACTATGCAAATGGTGCCTGGGGGTGGAGGGGTTGAAGACGGGAACTGGGCAGATGGGAGACAGGTGGGAAAAGACTTTTCATTATTTTTAATATTTTTTTTAATTTTTGAAACATATGGAGGCACCTGGGTGGCTCAGTCAGTTAAGCATCTGCTTTCAGCTCAGGTCGTGGTCTGGGGTCCTGGGGTCGAGCCCCGCGTCCGGCTCCCTGCTCAGCAGGGAGTATGCTTCTCCCTCTCTCGCTCCCCCTGCTCATGCTCTCTCTCTCTCTTTCTCTCTCTCTCGCTCTCTCTGTCTCTCTCTCTCAAATAAACAAATGAAATCTTAAAACGAAAGAAAGAAAGGAAGGAAGGAAGGAAGAAAGAAACGTGAAGTGGTTCCCGTTGAAAATTTTAAATGTAAGATGTAATCTTAACCTACTAAAAACTAGGAACTTGAACTTGGAGATGACAAGGAGGAGGTACTGCTGAGAGCCCTCCTTGAAGCTCTGGCATCTAGAATTGTCTGTCTCCCGGCTGCTCTGTGTCAGCCACCATCCACAGAGCCGAAAAGACCTTCAGCCAATTCCACAAAGCGTCTTTCTGGGCCTGGGCTTAGAGAACCGTCCCTTCTTAGTTCCCCACACTCCAGACCCTTGACTCCAAATCAGTTCACCTGGACCCTCTTGGTCCTTGTCTCTTTGCTGTCACTAGTTTGTCTAGATGCCTAGACTCTCAGTCCCCCCACTGTAACCCAGTGCACGCTGGCCTCTCCTCATCTCCCATCTGGCCCTCTCTTCCTGTGTTGTTTCTAGATGCAACTCCGAATAACTCCCCCAGTCTCCCGGGCACCAAAGAAACAGAAACCTCAGGCTCGGGTTTTCATCTCACCCTGACAGTGAATTCTCATTCCGTCACCGACTATTGAATCCCACCTGCCCGCCCGGCGAACATTCCCATTTTCTGTCACTTAAAATAAGGCCCTTGGTTTATGCTTGAATATACATATATGCAGCTTCCTCCTGAAATTGTCTCCCCTGCTCCCAAGGCCACAGACCCAAAGAGTTTGTTCGGCCGCGCAGAGTCGGTCTCTTTGTCTATTTGTTCATTTAAATTTAGAGTTGGTTTTCAACATTTAAAAATTTAGACTCATTCACATTAAAAAACCATCAGAGTTTCTATGCTGTCCTCTAAAATTTGGGACGTCTGGCAATACTGAGCCCATGGCAAAAATCAGCTGACACTGGCACAGGAGAGAGATCCTGGAAACAGAACCACATTCATGCCATGATCTGATTTTCTTTTCTTTTTTTTTTTGACAGAGAGAGATCACAAGTAGGCAGAGAGGCAGACAGAGAGAGGGGGGGGAAGCAGGCTCCCTGCTGAGCAGAGAGCCCAATGCGGGGCTCGATCCCAGGACCCTGAGATCATGACCTGAGCTGAAGGCAGAGGCTTAACCCACTGAGCCACCCAGGCGCCCTGCCATGATCTGATTTTCAACAGAAGTGCCAAAGCAGTCAGATGGGGAAAGGAAAGTTTTATCAAACGAACTATTGCTGCTATAGCGAGGCATGGGGAAAATATGAACCTTGACCCCTACATCATACACAAATATTATATTGAGATGAGTCATCGGCCTAAACATAAAAGCTAAAGCTGTAAAGCTTCTAGAAGAAAACATGAATGAACACCTCCATGACTCAGGGGCAAGCAAAAAGTTTCTCGCACAAATCAAAGAAGGCAATAACCACTTAAAAATGTCTTTGCTAAAGTAGATTTCATCAAAATCACAATTTTCTGCTCATCCAAAATACACCATTAAGAAAGAACTAGACAAACCACCCCCTGGGAGAAAACAATTGTGAAACATGTATCTGACAAAGGGCTGGGCTCCAGGATATATCAAGAAATCCAACAGTAATAAAAATAGTAAAGGACTACTCAGGAAAAAAAGTGGGCAAAAGATCTGAACAGGCAGGGGGCGCCTGGATGGCTCAGTCGGTTGAGCGTCTGACTCTTGGTTTTCGGCTCAGGTCATGATCTCAGGGAGGTGAGAGAGAGCCCCATGTCAGGCTCTGCGCTCAGCACAGAGTCTGCTTGAATTCTCCCTCTCCCTCTGCCCCTCCTCTCCATCTCAAATAAATAAGTAATAAAATCTCTTTTTAAAAAAAAAAGATTTGAACAGACACTTCACAAAAGAAGATATACAAATGAGCAGTATGTCCGTGAAGGATACAAAGGCTATGAAGCAATGGGAGCCTCATACATCGTTGGTGGGGATATAAAATGGTATAAGGTAAAAGGTCTGGTAGTTTCTTCTAAAACTAAACACACTCCTGCCCTCTAACCCAGCAATTCTGCTCCTAGAAATATACCCAGGAGAAAGGCAAATATGCACTCACAAAAATATTTATACAAAATAGTAACAGCTTTATTCATAAGAGCCAAAAACTAGAAACGGCCCAGCTGTCTGCACGCGGAGGATGGATGGCTGAACAAACTGGTCTGAACAAACAAAGCAGAAGACTTCCCCACGACTGAGAGCGATGAACCACGGAAACACTCAATAACACAGATGAATCTTGAAAACTTCAAGCTGAGGGAAAGTACGCACTGTTATGAGTCTGCTTTCGTGAAGTTCCCGAACGGGCAAAACTAATCTATGGGAGAAAATAATCCGGTAGTGTCCTTGTTCCTTGTGTCCTTGTTCTCCATCGTTCTCTTCTCGTTGCTGAGGCCACCGTGCTCTTGTCAGTCTCTGGCCCGCAGCCTCCCTGAGACCGAGCGCCGTGCCTTCCGTCACACTGCCGAGTTCCGATGGAGAGATATTTGAAGTTGACGTTGAAATTGTCAAGCAATCTGTGACTATCGCGACCGCGTTGGGAGATTTGGGAATGGATGAGGGAGCGGACGATGACCCAGCTCCCTTACCAAATGTTGACACAACATTATTAAAAACGATCATTTAGTGGTGTACCCACTGCAGGGTGACCCCCACCCCACGCCCCCTGAGGAGGATAAGAACAAAGCAAAGTGAACAGATGATAGATATCCCTGTCTGGGACCAAGAATTCCTGGAAGCTGACCAAGGAACACTTTGTGAACTTCTTCTGGCAGCGAACTACTTAGACGTCCAAGGTTTCCTTGATGTTACACACAATAGGGTCGCCCGTACAATCAAGGGGGAAACTCCTGAGGGGATTCTCAAGACCTCCAATATCCAAAATGACTTTTCCTGGAGAAGAGGCAGCCCAGCTATGCAAAGAGAAGCGGTGGTGTGAAAAGTGAAAAGTCGTGCCTAGCCTTGTACCACTCTAAGGATTGTCCCAAAGACTAGTTGTGCTGCTGTGTTTATAATTGTTGGTATTGGACCAACAGTAGACAGATGCAGCAAGTCGGTGGTTTGGGAAGAATACTGCCCTCCTTGCAGGTGTGGGTTGAGTACAGATTCCAAACGTTTGGCTCCGTTTCTTTCAGGATGATCAAAAGTCTCTTTTTTCTTTGCTCCACATAAACCTGAACTGTGGGTTCGCTTTAGAAGGTGGTATTCGGGGCTTTCTCTCTCTTTGTAGAGGGATTTCTGCCTAGTTTATTGTCTAGTTAACTTTAGTTTAGTGAACTGATAAAAGTTGGCATTGTATGTAAAACAAGGTGCAAAATAGAAAAAGAAAGAAAAAGAAAGAAAGAAAGAAAGAAAGAAAGAAAGAAAGAAAGAAAGAAAGAAAGAAAGAAAGAAAGAAAGAAAGAAAGAAAGAAAGAAAGAAAATCAGAACAGTGGCTATCTCGATGGGGACAGAAGCAGAGACAAATAGGAGGGGCTCGAGGGGATCTTTAGGGATAATGGTGATGTTTTCTATATTGATGGAGGTTGGGATGATACAGGAGCACATATTGGCCAAAACTCAGTGAATATAAGCAATACATTTGTGGGTTTCGTTGCCTATAAATTTTACATCAGAGGAAAAACTATAAATACCGATCTCTAGTTCATGCTCTACAACCTGATGTATTTAGAGAGAAGTGCACGGCTGTCTGCAATTTCCTTTGAAACTCATCAAAAAAGCAAAATGGATTAATGGGTTAATGGATATAGGGATGGCTAGATGCATAGATACAGGATAGGGTAAGCCAAATGTTAATGGTAGATTCTAAGTCGTAGGTACACAGGCATATACTGTAAAGCTCTTTCGACTTTGCTATATGTTTGAAATTTTTCACAATAAAATGTCGGGGATGGGAGTCA
>JAPYYM010001028.1:0-13979 GCA_028534135.1 Potos flavus | reverse complement strand
AGGGCACCTGGTGGGAGGCCAGTAAGACACCAGCAGGACCCCCAGACGTGAGTGCACGACACAGCAATGCACAACAGCCAGAGCCCAAGCGTGCACACTCACGCGTGCACACTCACGCGTGCACACGCACACACCGGCTGACTCAGATGCTGATCTGCTTCGGAATGACTCGGGGGGGGGGGGGGAGGCGGTGCTCTGGCTCAGGGACATAGCCAGGCGGAGCGCGGGGCAGGCCTCCCGTGTCGCGTGGCCCCTCCGGCGCGCTCGGCCTTCCCTGGGTCATGGAGCCACCCAACCATGGAGAGCGTGTTCACCACGGCATGTGGCGGGCGTGCACACACCAGCACACACGTGCGCACACACAGACGCGGTTCCTAACCCTTGGACGCAGATTCCCGGAACTCCTGACCTCCGCGCAGGGCTCTGGAGACCCCGCAGCAGCCCCCCTGTAGCAGGACGAGCTCCGATTCCAGCCCGGCGCCAACCCATCCAAGACCCTCTCCGCCGGCTGTGTCCCCGCACACATGTCCTGGACGCGAGGTTCTCACGTGGGGTCCCCCAACACGGCCCCTGCCTGCACCTGCTCGGGGACACACCCTGGGGGGCGCGCCCCCGCCCGGCATCAGATCCCGGGGCGTGGGCTCCGTAGGGGGATCCGGGGAGGGGCGGGAACCGGCCAGAGACGGTCCACTGAGGAGACCCACACCCATGCCAAGACTCATCGGATTCTCAGTCTGTGACCCCCACATGTGAAATAAGGCCGGCTTAGGTAACGTCCACGGGCCCTTCCGATGGCGAGCCTCAGTCTGAGGGGGTCCTCGGGGTCAATCCACCCTGGGTCGTCTGTGCTTAAGGCCCAGGGTCACCCCCGGGGGGACACAATCCCTGGTTTGGCCACGTGGTTCTTTTCGTTCCAAAGAGACACATGTAGACATGATTATTCCCACGAATGCAACTTTATTTACACCCGGCCTCCCCTGACTGCTTTCCCACCGGCAGGCTGTGTCCCTGGGCTCCGTGAGTCCAGCTGCATGCGGAGAAGACGGGCTCGAAACTCACTCCGCCCAGTCACCCCCACCCACGTGGCTTGGGCTTCCGGAGAAACCACATTCCACCCCTGCCCCCGGGCCCTCCTTGCTTCGGAGGACTCGCTCCGCAGCCCCGGGGCTGCAGGTCAAAGATCTCAGCCAACAGAGACAGGACGCGTGGCTGGTGCCCTGCCCTCCCCTGCCCCTGGGATGGTGGGACCTCCGGCCCTGGGAGCCGGCTGCCAGGCCGCCCCCCACTCCCCAGGGTCACCGCAGCCCTAGAAGCTTCCCGATCCCGCTCACAGTAACAGCTTCAGGACTTCATGAGCCGGGTGGCCTCGCTGGGACTCCCTGGCTCTCCCCTCTGGGGACCTGCCTGCCGGGACGTTTCACGGAAATGGAGTCCCACGGGATGCTCAAATCAATTCTCCCTCTTCTTCCTCTTCAGTCCTCCTCGGGGGAAGGCTCCGTCCCCGCCCAAAGTAACCTCTGCCTACGATTCTGAATCACTCCAAAATACAAGAAGGCAACACACCTGAGCCGCCCCAGCTCGGGGATCACCCCAAAGCTGCTTCCGTTAGGTCCTCGGCTTGCGCTAAGGTCAGCTGGTATCTGAAAACCATATTGTTTTTGTTTTGCAAAACCCCAACTGAAAATGCCACGTCACATGAAAAACATTCTTTAGGCTGAAGTGCCAAGAAAAGTCTGCTCTCCAATGAAATACTATCAGACAATTGACCTTTGTTATCCCATCTTTCCCTTTTCACCCTGGCTACCAGGAAGCTCAGGGGTCAGGCCCACACATAACTAAAGATGCTGTCTTGCCCCAGAGTTTGGTCTTAGAGACCCCGAAGGGTCAGAGCGGAGTTCTACCAGTGGGGCTTGCAGCAGAATCATCTGGGAGGCCAGCTAAGAAGACAGACGCCTAATGGATCGGACTTCTTGTGGACGCAGTCTTAGAATCTGCAAGACCACGCCCACGAAGGGATGCTCAGCATCCCTGGTCCTCAGGGAAATGCAAATCTAAACCGCAGCGAGATACTACTTCACACCCACCAGGACGGCTAAGAGCAAAAAGACAAAAAAACACGCACTGGAGAGGATGTGGGGAAACCGGGACCCTCGTGCACAGCTCCTGGGGAGGTAAAATGGGGCGGCTGCCCTGGACGGCGCTCCTCTAAAGCAAGGCCGAGTACACATGTGACCCAGCGGACCCGCTTCCGGGCACATCTCCGGAAGAATGGGAAGCAGGGACCTGAGCAGGTATCTGGACATCCGTTGCCCTAGCAGCATCCTTCACGGCAGCGCAAAGGTGGGAGAAAGTGACCCAAGTATCCACGGGCAGACAGATGAGCAGATAGGCAAGAAGCGGTCCATCCACACACGGGACTGTCCCTCAGCCCGAACACGGAGGGACACGCTGACACCTGCCGCAGCGGGATGGACCTGGGGGGCGTGATGCTGAGCGACATGGGCCAGACACAGAGGGACAAATGCTGCAGGATTCCACCCAGATGGGGTCCCTAGAGTCTCCAGATTCACAGGGAACAGAGAGTGGACGATGGGCTCCGGGGCCAGGGGAGGGATGGGGTTGGTGTCTCAGGGGGACAGAGAGTGGACGGTGGGCGCCGGGGGAGGGATGGGGGTCGGTGTCTCAGGGGGACAGAGAGTGGACGGTGGGGGCCGGGGCCAGGGGAAGGATGGGGGTTGGTGTCTCAGAGACAGAGAGTGGATGGTGGGCGCCGGGACTGGGAAAATATGGAGGTCGGTGTCTCATGGGGACAGAGAGTAGACGGTGGGCACTGGGGCTGGGGGAGGGATGGGGATCAGTGTCTCAGGGGGACAGAGAGTGGACGGTGGGCACCGGCGCTGGGGGAGGGATGGGGGCTGCCTAGTGTCTCACGGGGACAGAATTTCTGTTTGGGAAGATGGAAAGTTCTGGAGACGCACGGTGGTCCAGGATGGCTGCACAAAGTCTGAATCCACTCAGTGCCCCTGAGCTGTGCATTTAAACACGGCTGAGCGCTCCAGCTTACGTCGCAGGTAATTTACCACCATAAAGAAAAAACCATATGGACAAAAGCAGACGACGGGCAGGAATTGGCGTGGGAGCCAGGGTTTGCCGCACCCCGACTCAGACCCCACGCCCAGGCCTCCAATTCTGGAGCTAATGCTTGAGCATTGAGGGTCCGCCGTCTCGCTTCGCTGCCCAGGGCAACCACCAGGAGCACCAGAGACCCCCTCTACCCCCTGATTAATCACCGGGGGTGTCTGACGTCACCCACGAGCGGCGAGGATAACTGGAGGCCGTGACACAGAACGCCTGAGGCAGACCAAACCCTTGGATTTGTAAACGAGTGCCCCGAGCCACCTGTGAGGATTCGCCGCGGGAGGTAAAGTAACAGTCACTGGGCAGCGGAACCCTTCTGCCACTAATTACGTGACATCCTGGCCATCAACGGAACTGCCACTCAAGGGTAAGGTCCCGTTCTCTCCGCGTGGCAGCCGGAGACGATCGCGGCCAAAAGCCTGAAGCCCAGCGTCCACGCAGGTTTACGACGGGATAAACGCCTCCACGCAGACGATGCCGCGGCCAGGGCGCGGAGGACGCGAGGGGCCCACAGAGGGCCGCACGTGACGAGTGGAGGCCCGTAGGACGTCGGGAGGACACTGAGGAGCGGGAATCCCTCTGTGGCCTCCCAGTGAGGCAGACCTGGGGCGCGTGAGGACGCAGGACGGGCAGCTGAGAGGGAAGAAAAGGAGCCCCGAGGACCTTGGCCTGACCGATAACTCTGCCCCCGCTCAGCCAGCAGCCCGGGGCCCAGCACTGCCTGGCCCACAGCGTCCCAGGGAGGGAAAGCCCTCTCCATCCACAGCACCGGGGCCTCCATCCATCCTGCCCCCAGCCGAGAGGCCCTGGGACGCTGTGTTCGGGCTGGTCCCTCCACGAATGGCTGCCCCCGTGTCCTGGAGACGCCCAGCTATCCCTGGGGATCCACCCCCAGCCTTCACGAGGGGCCCAGACCGGCTCTTCCCTCCTTCCTTCCCCTTGTGCGGCAGTGGCCAGCATCGCAGGGGTGGGGACTCTGAAACCCAGAGCTCTGAAATCCAGAGGGCTTTGGCCCTCCCACACCTTCCCTGATGGTCCCCAGGTGCAGGGCCGGGCGAGAGGACCCAGCGTGTGCCCAGCCCGGGCTGGCTTCAGCCGCTCCGTACCCACACGCCTGTGAGCAAGGCCTGTACCTGCTGGGCGCCCACCTCCTCCCGAGAACGGCAATGAACTCGCTCTCCTTGTGCAGCCGGTCAAGGTAAGAGCCGTATGCGGGCGGCACTCAGCAAATGCCCGTCTTTAACCACAGGGTGCACATGAGACAATGTCGGCAGGGCACACAGTAGGTGCTCAGTAAAGCGGGCGCTGGGCACTAGACAATGAGCTCACGGCATGCCTCAGCTCTGCAGAAACACAAAGCATGGGCTCCCTTCCATCGTTCCCTGCCCCCAGGCACAAACAGGTGTCTTCCCCCTACCCCCCGGTCCATGCAAAAATGGGGCGGGGACACTCAGAGCAACCCCTCACCCACCATCGACCCTTAGCCGCACCGACAGGGTCCAGGACCTGCACAGCAACAAGGAAAAGAAAGGGCTGGGGCCTCGAGCTGTGGTCCTACGAAGTCCCCTCGAGGTCACATCAACTGGTGACCGGGGGCAGCTTTGTTTCCCCAGCCTTGAGGACAACTCCAACCACCCTCTCCCCATCCTAACACAAAACCAGGGGCCCGACCGCAAGGAACCGACCATCCTCTGGCCACAGGGCCACGCCACGACGGGGGGGACTGGCTTGCAGGTGAAAAGGACGAGGAGGAAATGCTCGAACTCACCAGAAGTGCTGGCAGGCCGGGCCCTGCAGAAAAGCTTCGTGGACCGGGAGCTGTCTGCGCTGCGGCAGGTCAAGGCGCGGAGACTCGAGGGGCTTCCAGAGCTGGGGGAGACAAGAAGACCGGGGCGCGGTCAGACAGAAGCCGTCAAGAGGCAGAGTGTTAAAACGCCAAGTGGAGCCTGGTATCTCTGAGCCGAAAACCAGGGGCCGCACTAATGCCTCCGGAAAGATGGTGTGGGCGTACCTTTCCGATTCCTCCTGTGAAGTGCAATTAAAACACCGGGATATCGCACAGAAAACAAACATGAAAGTCTGAAAGGGCGCAAGAAGGAGGAAGCCTGGCGAGGGACTGGGGGCCCCGCGGAACGGCACGGGGGGCAGGTCTCTGGGGTGGGGTTTTGCCTCATCCGTCCCAGACGTGATGCTGGAGAGCCAGAGACCCACGCGCACCAGGAGAAACGGAGAGAAAGCCACCACGAACGACTGTTCTCCCTAGCCAAGGGACCGGGACAGTGGCAGCCTAATGAGACAGTGGGTTTAGACAATGACCACTCGACAGGCACCCCAGGAAAACTGGCGGCACCTGGACCCACAGCAGCAAAGGCTGAGAGTGGGGAGCCCAGACTTACGACCTGTGTGGCTGTCATTGGCACCCCCAAACCCCCACTGGCATGGTGTCCAAAAAGCCGGAAAAAGGAGCTGGGACTTTCTTCCCCACTGGGTGGTAACAAATCCTCCTCGCATTCAACCGTATTGTGCAGCCAACGCGGGGAGCCTGGGTTTCCACACCCACGGGGCAGGAACAAGACACCCCTCCCCCACCCCACCGCACTGGTGTCGGGAAAGAGCTCGCGGAGCATCAGGACTTTCTCCATCACCAACAGAAATGAGGCCACTCCACCACGGTATTGGTGGGGACCACGGGGACCAGGAGCCCACCACCCCACCGGCAACAACAAGAAACCTCCCCACTGGTGTAACGACAGAGGCCAACTGGGGAACCAGACCTGTGTCTGCCTAGCAGTGGCAGGGAAGCACCCCCTCCTCCCCCGCGAGAGCCGTGGCAGAGAATGCCAGCCGAAGCCGAGGCTTAGGAAGACCCACAGTCGCACATCATTATAGGAAATTGTACACATTTCCACTGAAAATCATTCATCATCCCAAGAACCAGGTAGATCTCAAATGGGACAGGGACAACCAATGGCTGCTGACACGGAGGTGACAGAGATGTCAGAATTACCCGACAAAGAGTTTAAAGCAGTCACAATAAGAAAGCTTCAATAAGCAATTGTGGAGACACCCAGGTGGCTCAGTCGGTTAAGCGTCTGCCTTCGGCTCGGGTCATGATCCCAGGGTCCAGGGATCGAGTCCAGCATTGGGCTCCCTGCTCAGTGGGGAGCCTGCTTCTCCTTCTGCCCCTCCCCCTCCACTCCTGCTCGCACATGCTCGCTCTCTCCCTCTGTCTCACAAAGATAAATAAAATCTTTTTTTTTTTTTTAAAGCAATTACGGACATGCTGGAAACAGATGAAAAACAAAATTTCATTTAAAAAAAAAAACAACATCGAGTCTCAGCAAAGAAGTGGAGACAAGTAAGAACCAGGTAGAAATGTTAGATGTGAAAAATGTAGTAAGTCAGGGGCGCCTGGGTGGCTCAGTGGGTTAAAGCCTCTGCCTTCGGCTCAGGTCATGATCTCAGGGTCCTGGGATCGAGCCCCGCATCGGGCTCTCTGCTCGGCAGGGAGCCTACTTCCCCCTCTCTCTCTGCCTGCCTCTCTGCCTACTTGTGATCTCTCTCTCTGTTAAATAAATAAAATCTTTAAAAAAAAAAAAAATGTAGTAAGTCAAACAAGCAGCTCAGTGGATGGACTCGACAGCAGGAAGGGGACAGAAATAACCCATCGACCGGAAGACAGACCAACAGATATTACCTAAACTGCACAAGAGAGAAAACAGACTAAGAATTAAAAACAAGAGCTTCAGGGACCAGTGCACCTATAACCTCATCAGAGTCCCGGAAAAAGTGAAGGGTGGGGGAGGTCTGAAAAAGTACTCCAAAATATAACATTTGAAAACATCCCAAATTTGGTGAAAGACATAAGCCTACAGATTCAAGAAAGTTTAACAAATCCCAAACAGAATAAACCCAAGGACATTCACACCAAGAGGCACCAAGACAATTAAACTTCGGAAAACTAATAACAAAGAAAAATCTTGAAAGCAGGCATAGAAAAATGATACCTTATGTATAGTGAGGAAATAACTGGAGTAATAGTGTATTTCTCATCAGAAACTATGGAGGCCACATGCAATGTATTTGGAGTAATGAAAGAAAAGAACTGTCAGTCTAGAATTCTATACCCAGCAAAAATATCCTGTAAGAATAAACAGAAAATCAAGATATTCTTGGACAAAAGGAAACCAAGAGAATTTGCCGTCAGTAGACCTATCCAAAAAAACGGCTAAAGAAAGCTCTTTAAACAGAAAGGAAACAATAAAAGAAGGAATCTTAGAACACTGGGAAAGAAAAAAGAACACAGTGAGCAAAAATATGAATAAATACAATAGGCTTTCCTTCTCCTGTCAAGTTTTCTAAATTATGGTTAACTGTTGAATCAAAAATTACAATGCAATCAGATTTGGTTCTAAATGTATGTAGAGAAAATATTGAAGACAGTTATGTCGTAAGTGGGGGAAGGTAAAGAGACATAAAGGAAGTACGGTTTGTATATTCCACTCAAACTGGTATTCCAGTCGATGGTGGTAAAGTTTTATGTACAGAATATGATGCTTAGAGCAATCACTTAGAAAGCTATGGAAAGCTCAAAAACAATTACAGGGAAATCCAAGTGGAATTCTAAAAGTATTCAAATGACCCGCAAAAAGGCAGAAAAAAGATAATGGATATGAAAAACAGAACAAACATAAAACCAAAACAAAACGACAGACATAAGCCTTAACACATCAATAATTACATGAAAGCTAAATGGTCAAAACATACCAATTAAATGACAGAGATTGGCCAACTGGACTAAAGAGATTTTCAAAGACCCAATTATATTAGGTCTACAAAAATTCACTTCAAACAGTTACCTACTCAGGATGAAAAAAGATATGTAAACATTAACCACAGGAAGGTAGGCATGGCTATATTCACATTAGCTAAAGTAGACTTCAGAACAAAGAAACTACCACAGAGAGAAACATTATATAGTGACATAAGGTCAATCCACCAAGAAGAATAGCAAACTTAAGTGTATATGCACCAAACAACAGAAGAGGAGAACTTCCTTAACTTGATAAAGTGCGATCTGCAAAAGCAAAGAAGTCTGTGCTCATCACTATTATTAAACTTAGTGGTAGATGTTCTATCAAATGCAATAAGCAAGAAAAAGAATAAAATGCAGATGGATTGGGAAGAAAGAAACAAAACTGTCACCATTTTCAGAAGACATGATTGTAGAAAATCCCAAGGAACCTACTAAGAAAAATCTCCTAGAAATAAGTGAACTGAATGAAGTCTCAAGATACAAAGTCAACAAATTCTCAAGATACAAAGTCAACAAATAAATGTCAACTGTATTCCCATACACTAGCCATGAGCACCAAAATTTAAAATACAACACCATCTATAATTGCTCAAAACTAATACTGAAATACTGAGGTGTAAATCTAAGAAAACATGTACAAGACTTGTCTGCCGAAATCTACACAACACTGGGGAAAAAAAAATCAGAGATCTAAAGAAGAGACATACCACGTTCATGGATTGGACAACTCAACATAGTCAAGACGTCACTCTTCCCAAATCGACAAACAGGTAGAATGCAATTCCAAACAAAAACTCAGCAAGTTTTTTATAGATATAGGCAGTATTATTCTAAAACATATGGAAAGGCAAAGGAACAAGAACGACTAAAATAAACTTGAAAAGGAATAAAGTGAGAGGAGTCCGTCTGCCTAATTTCAAGACTTACTATGCAGTGACAGTGAGCTCGCTGTGTGGTTCTGGTGGAGGGATGGGCACGCAGATCAATAGACCTCAACGGAGAGCCCGGTAACAGACCCTAAAACAGCCCAAAGGATTCTGGACAAAGGCCTAGGAGCAATTTGGTGGACAAGGGACAGCCTTTGCACAGAGAGTGGTGAAGCAACTGGACATCAATAGGGAAAATAATGGCCATCACCTGGGTATACAGAAATGTACTCAAAATGGATCAGAGATGTAAGTGTAAAATGTGAAATTATCAAACTTGCAGAAAAACATTTTCTCATAAAAGGAAAATCCTTGGGGTCTAGGATGAGGCAACCAGTTCTCAGACTGGATGTCAGAAGCAAAAACCACGCACAGAAAAAAAATGGATAAACTGGATAAGCCTCTTGTCTGTGAAAGACCTGCTATAAGGAGGAAAACACAAATCACAGACCGGGAAGAAATGCTCGCAAACCACGTAGCTAACAAAGGACTCGAGGCTACAGTGAAAAGAACTCCCAAAACGTAACCGTTCAGCTAAAGCACGAACAGAAGACAGAAAGAGACACTGCACGAGGGACGACAGCCAGACGGCGGCTGGCCCAGGGAAAGACGCCCAACCCCATCCAACGGAATGTGCACCAAAGCAGAGAGGCATCATTCCACACCCATCCAAACGGCTAAGCCAACACCAAACACTGGTGAGAGAACGCAGAAACTGCTGGTGGGGAGGCAGGAAGGTGCAGGCTTTCAGGGAAAAATGCGGCGGTTTCTTAAAAATCTAACTGTGCCACAATCACACGACCCAGAGTTTGCACTCAGGGCATTCATCCTAGAGAAATGAAGGGGTGTGTTCACCCAAAAACCTATACACCGACATTTGCAGCAGCTTTATTCACGACAGCCAAAAATTGCCAACAACCCAGACACCCCTCAAAGCCTGAGCGGTTACACGCGCCGATGCGTACGGATCGTGAAACACACACTGGGCAAGAGGAGGAGCGTGGACACACACAGCAGTCTCTGCAGCTATGCCCAGGGAGGAGAGTGGGTCCCGCGTGGGGCCCTGGGCCCCAAGCTGATCGTGGTAACGGCGGCACAGTCCTGCGAATATAAAAGGAACAGCGCGTCGGGGGGCACCTGGGGGGCTCAGTCGTTAAGCATCTGCCTTCAGCTCCAGTCAGGATCCCAGGGCCCTGGGATCGAGTCCCGCATCGGGCTCCCTACTCAGCGGGGAGGCTGGTTCTCTCTCTCCCACTCCCCCGGCTTGTGTTCCCTTTCTCGCTGTTTCTCTCTGTGTGTCAAATAAATAAAGAAAATCTTAAAAATAAATAAATAAATAAATAAGGTATGGTGCGTTGTACACTGAAAGAGGGAATTGTACGGTCTAAAATGCATCCCAATACATTGTTGGAAACACGGAAGCATGGACTGGGCTCTAGGAAATTTTAAAAGCATCCATTTTCAAATGATCCTCCCTGTGCCCCGCAGAGAATGAGTAAATTATTGAACTATTTAAAAATGTTAGCCTTCTGCCGTCTGCGTCTATTTTTAGAAGGGCTCATCATTTCCAGGGAGACTGAAATCATAATTGTGCAGCATTCTGAAGGAGACCTGCAGCCCTAAGGAAATGTCCCGGGCAGAGAGTGGCCCCCGTGTCCTGGCCCGGAAGTGGGGGGTCAGGGGGCAGCCCGGGGACCCCAGGAAGCCGACCCCGGCCGGGCACCCCGGACAGACCCAGCCTGGCCCAGCCTCGGGGGCCTCTTCTGGAAGGCACAGTAAGGTCACAGTTTCTGGAGTCGGTCCACCTGACTGCACCGCCTGCCGGCTGCCCGAGCTCCAGCTAATGCTGGCATGGCAGCACATGTCGATGCCATCCCGGGAGTGGTGGGAGTACATGAATGAGCCCAGGGCCCCACACGGGACCCCCACGAAACGGGGAAATGTCAACGCCCTCCTGTTGGCTCGAAAAGCAGAGGGAAGGGCCCCATGTGGCAGCTCATTCCAGAGTGGGGGATCCGCGGGGCCCCACATGGAAGCAAGTTTTCAAACAAAAGCCGGTGCCCGTGGGCTCACGGCGGCGCGTCCACGGCAGCCACGAGGTCGAAGCAACCGAAGGTCGGTCAGACAAACGGAAGGCAAGATGAGGGCCATTGGCACAAGGCAACGGGATGCGGCCTGAAAAAGGAAGGGGGCCCTGGCACACTGCGGCCGGGGAAAGCTCATCCACCTGCAGGCACCAGAGAAGCTGGACAATCTCCGTCACACAAGCCGAAGGCACGGATGTCCAGAACAGGCACGGCCACACCGGCAGAGAAGCTGAACAGGGGCTGCCAGGGGCCGGGGGAGGGGACGCGGCGCGGGGCAGCAGACGGGCAGGTGCAATGGGTGATTCATCGCGTGATGCTCCCTCCATGACCTCTGCTCCCCGACCACTCACAACGGTTCAGAATCCACTTCCTGGAGTCCGGCACTGGGGAAACGAGAACCAGGGGAGAAGGCCAACCATTTGGGGGTGGAGACGGAGGAGAATCTCTCCCCTTCAGCCTCTGTCCCTGGCCTCCCGAAGGAGACTCCCCACCACCTGCGGGGAGCGGCCAGGGTGTGGATGGACACCCCCTCCCTGCGTCTACACCGCGGCCAAAGCGCAGCTGGCAGAACTGTGACTTTATCTGATTACCCACTCCTCTGATAAACAAGCCGAGGCCGAGGTCACAGCCAGGACCTGAGCGAGGGCCCCTGAATGCCCCTTCTGCCTCTTCCTGCCCTGCCTCCCCGTCTCCCTCCGAAGGAGATGCTCGTGGGAAAAGCAGGATGGGGCAGGAAGGTGGCCGGGGGCCGGGGGGCCACGCACGCCTCCACCACGCTCACAAAGCGCTCTTAAATCTCCCGTGCCTCCAGCTCTCACCACAAACGACAGGGCCGGTCACGTCAGCTTACTCGCAGTCACCGTGTAAAATTATTCAGGAGCCATGTTAAAATATTAATTGCACCTACACTGTGACCAGTCAAAGCCGGAAACCCGACCTGGCAACTCTGCGGGGTGCGCGTGAGCCTTCTGTGGTCCGAGGGCGAGAATAATGGAGCAGCTGGGAGGGACAGCACCGGCAGGCTAACAGACCCACACGGGTTCCCTCCAGGCTAATCCACTCCTCCTCCCTGGCCCTTCCATCCGGCAAAGTCCTCTCCCCAGCACCCCGGGCTTGGTCATTCTGCTCACTTTGGCCAAGTCAGCAAAAGCAAAGCACAACAGAAATGTGATGTGGGAGGACTCGGCAGCCTGCCCTGTCCCGCTGCCCTGGGGAACCCTGCGACCGACGGGAGACGGAGCGGGGCTAGGCTGCTGGGTGACGAGACAGAACAACTGCCAGCTGACCCCCAGACGCAGGGTGAGGCCTGCCCACCACCTGACCACAGGCGGACTCAGCAGATCCCAACATGAGTCCAGCTGAGCCCTGCTCAAACGATCAACTTACAGACCCGTGAGATAAACAAATCAGGGGCCGACAAATGACTGCCTGTGGGCCAAATGCGGCCCACAGCTTGTTTTTGTAAATAAAGTTTTATTGGAGCACAGTCGTGCACATTCATGTACACATTGCCTCTGACTGCTTTTTTGCCACAATGGCCAAGTTGTAAGAGAGACTGAATGGCATGCAAGTGTCAAATGTTTACCATCGGGCCCTGAAACACAGTTTTACCCCAAGGCTTACAGGGGTTGGTTATGCAGCAAAGGTTATGTAACTGACACAGCCCTCAATTTAATCGGTACTTAATAGGTGGGTGTTGCTATCTCTAGTCTCCAGGCCAGGAAACTGGTCTCACTCACCTGTGCGACCTAAATAAAAACCCAAACCTAACTCCGAGACACAGACAGCAGACTGGCGGTTGCCCGAAGCAGGGGGCGGGCGGTGGGCAAAGTGGGGGGGGGGGTCCAGAGGTACAAACATCCACGTATACGATAAATAAGTCCTGGGGACAAGGCACAGCGAGAAATAAAATAAACTGATCCATCAACCCACAACAAAGATAGGGTTTATTCAATGGGATGGCACCCTTCATAGAAAATACTTAACGAGACTTTATTTATTAGGATGTAATGAAGTAAGCTTTGTAAAGAAATCATTTTTGCCTTAAAAGGTGGACCATCATATATCAGGCCAGATGGCCCGTTAGCTCGGAGGCATTTCTTTTCTCCGGGGAAAGCACTAAGCCCTCCCCGGGCCACCGACCGTGCAGCCAGGCCCGGGAGTCCTGTGGCTTTCAGGCGGCCACCCATCCCAACAGGCTCAGGGCAGCAAGGGCACCCAGCATGGGCACCCCGACATGGGGCAGAAAGCTGTCTGGCCCTCCAGGGCAGAAATGTCTGTGTCTCTGATTTACTGTTGGATCCTAAGAGTCTAGAGCAACCAAACAGACCCACGCAGGATGCTCCACCCCAGGCAAGAACACACATTCTTCTCAAGTGCACGTGGAACATTCTCCAGGATGGACCACGTGTTAAAGCCATTAAAAAAAAAGCCTCGATGAATGTAAAAAGGATTAAAACCACACAAAGAACGTTCTCCAGCCACAACAGAATGAAATTACAAGTCAATAAGAGAAGAATAAAATTTAGAAATGTACAAATATGTGGAAATTGAACAACACATGTCTAAATGACCAGTGCGTCAGAGGCTACATCACAGGGAACCTGGAAAATACTAAGAAGGAGAGTGTGAGAAGATGGCGGAGGAGTAAGAGGCGGAGATAGTGTCTGATCCCAGAAGTTCAGCTAGATAGTTATCAAACCACTCTAAACAACTACAAACTTAGCAGGAAATAGAAGAGAAGACGAACAGCACCTCTAGGAACAGAAAATCGACCACTTTCCGGAAGGTAGGACGTGCAGAAAAGTGAATCCAAAGCGACGGGAAGAGAGACCGCGGGGGGAGGGGCCGGCTCCCGGCAGCCGCAGAGCAGCGGAGCACAAAATCGGGACTTTTAGAAATCTGCTCCACTGAGGGACATCGCTCCAGAGGCTAAGGGCGGGGTGGAGCCCTTGTGGGGACAGCGTGGTCGCAGGACCCGCGGGGTCACAGAAAGACCGGGGGTGTCTGAGT
>JAPYYM010001027.1:0-13980 GCA_028534135.1 Potos flavus | reverse complement strand
CGGCCCCTCCCCCCGCGGTCTATCTTCCCGTTGCTTTGGGTTCACTTTTCTGCACGTCCTACCTTCCGGAAAGTGGTCGATTTTCTGTTCCTACAGGTGCTGTTTGTTTTGTCTTCTATTTCCTGCTAAATTTGTAGTTGTTTAGAGTGGTTTGATAACATATCTAGTTGAACTTCTGGGATCAGACACTATCTGCACCTCTTACTCCTCTGCCATCTTGCTCCTCCCCTCTCGCTAATTTATAATATACTTTAAAAAACTTACACTATTCCATGAATGATTCCACTGACCAGTGCTCCCCCACACACACACACATTCTACTCTGAGAATGAAACTTTACTCAGATCTTTCTCTCATGTGTAGACACTTACAGTGAAATTCAGGTTAAGAACCATTTCACTCATCAGTATTCTGTGAGAGTAAGCGTAGCGGTCGATCTGTTTTCTAAAAACTTGGAAATACACTTCCAACACGTACGGAGCCAGCCTGAGAGCAGGTGGTTGCAATCTGCAGCAGTTTTACCTAACTACTTTCCTCCATTTTGCAAGCTTTGCTTTCTCAAGTTCAATGACACCGCACCTGAGAACTCATCTGTATGCAGAGACACGTGCGCCTGCCTACAGTAAACATAAATCCTTCTTAAAAAAAAATGGTAAGAACACCACAAGACAGCACTTTCCTTTGTAGAATTTGTCACTCATCATTTCAAGGGTTGTGTTTTTCTGGGGGTAAAGCTTGTTTTGTTTTTAAATTTGTCGTTGATCCCAATGGTGAAGATGCACAGGTGTGAGGATTTAAATGTCAGTGATTGACCTGCCCACCCATGACGAATTCTAAGTAGAAAATTAAGGCTGTTGCCTGTGTTTGCCAGTTTGATTGCTCTATCCAGCATTAATTCATGATCTCTGGGATGCTTAGCTTGCCACAAAGAGATCCTCCCCATTTTCTCTAAAACCTACTGGGAAATGTTATTATACCTGTGACTAAAAATAACATACCCAGAGACGCAATGTAATTGATGTGATTTATTTTAATTGTTTGAAAATAGTTTGTTAGATAGGTTCCAGTCAATTCTAGTCAACACAACCCACCACAGGTCAGTAACATTCTGTATTGCTGGATTGCTGGATTACGATAATTTTCTAAAATAATTTTGAGCCACTTATCCAAATCTAAGCAGTCTTAATTTTAATAAGGAAGCTTGGGAATTTGTAATTTCAGTTATTGATGAGGCACTTTAAGCACCAACGTGGAGAATATAGGGCTGAAGAGAACAAATAAACTGTACATAACGTGTGAACATACCATACGGGGAATCAGAATTAACCAAGCCATGAGAGGCACTGGATTTGGATAGTGACAGCAAATGACATTTCTGATTTTCAAGTGCTTACAGTCAAGTGCAATGGGTGTAGTGGGATATAGTAGGTATAGTCCTACGGTAGAAAATCATGACTGATGTTTGAGAAAGGACTGCTGAAGGAGTGAGATAAAGTGTAGATGATGAGTCAATGGTTGAGACTTTAATATGTTGATATTCTGATATTTTATGATGTCCTCCCATTCCTGGGGGTAAAATAGAATATGAAAAATGAAGCTTTATTTAAGGTAGGATTATACAAAAGTATACACAGAATAGTTGTATCTGAGGGATGCCTAGGTGGCTCCAATGCTTAAGCATCCAACTCTTTTTTTTTTTTTCCCAAATACTTTTATTTTTTGTGTTACAAGATTCATTGTTCATGTACCACACCCAGTGCTCCATGCAATACATGCCCTCCTCAGGATCAGGAAGGAGACAAACCATAAGAGACTCCTAAACTCATGAAACAAACCAAGGGTGGCTGGGGGGTAGGGGCGGGTAGGGACAGGGTGGCTGGGTTATGGACATTGAGGACGGTATGTGCTATGGTAAGTGCTGTGAAATGTGTAAGCCTGAGGATCCACAGACATGTACCCTGGGGCAAATAATACATTATGTGTTAATTAAAAAATAAAAAAATAAAAATAAAAATAAATACATGCCCTCCTCAATACCCACCACCAGGCTCACCCAACCCTCATCCCCAGCCCTCTAAGCATCCAACTCTTGATGTGGGCTCAGGTCATGATCTCAGGGTCCTGAGAGAGAGGATTTGAGCACCATGTGGGACTCTGCACTAGGGGTGAAACCTGCTTAAGATTCTTTCCCTACCCCTCACCCACCCCCTCTTTCTTTCTCTCTCCCTTCCTTAAAAAAAAAAAAAAAAAGTTGTATCTGAGCTCATAGCTGAGTAATCTTACTCAAAATAATTCTACTGTCCTTGAAGCATTGACTCATTGTATTTTCCAAGTTTTTCCATGTCTTTCTGTGATAATCTCCTCTTTATCTAACCAAGTGGATATTGATGTAAAGTTAAATTTACTTAATATTTATTTATTTATTTTAAAGTTTTATGTCTTTATTTTAGAGAGAGAGTGTGTGGGGAGGGGCAGAGGGAAAGAATCTCAAGCAGACTCCCTGCTGAGCATAGAGCATCATGCAGGGCTCTATGTCAGGACCCTAAGATCATGACCTGAGCCAAAATCAAGGGCCCCTTAACCAACTAAGCCACCCAGGTGTGCTAAATTTACTTAATATTTAAATAGATTATTTTTAAAATCCCACTTTTGTTTTCCAAATATTTTATTTTCACAGATGAAAGCTCTGTCTCAAAAATTAAATTCATAAATCAGTGATTTATGAACTATTGAAAAATATTTCTAGTTAATGGCAGATGGTCAAAGAATAATAGGTATTTACAGATCCTTCTTTACAGAATAGCTATATGTGAAAACCTATTAACTTCTTTAAATTAAAGACTGAGTTTAAGATTAGCAACTATATATCCTTCTCATCCCCTGTGGTCTTGCATTTCAAAAGAACTGCTCTTGAACTTATACTTATGGTTCATCTCTAAAAGAGAAGGTTTTCTGAAATCAATATTCATGGATTTTTTACATTATTTATTAGAGTTAGTAAATACAGTCTTAATTATATGCTTAGAATTTCCCAGATACAATTTTCCTCTAGACACAAAAATATTTTACATAAAAGCAGTCAACAGTATGTTATCTTTGAATTTGGAATCACAAGGAAAGAAAAATCCATAATTAAAAGACTTCATAAGTAGGGATGACTGATTTTTTTCCAGTTTTTCTTTTAAGTTTTTCTTTAAATTCCAGTTAGTTAACATACCATGTAATATTATTTTCAGGTGTAAATATAGTGATTCAACATTGTGTAAGTTTAAGGTGTACAACCTATTGATTTGATACATTTGTATACTGCAAAATAATAACCACCATAGCATTAGCTAACCCCACTATTCCCTCACGTAATTACTATTTATTTATTTTTATTTTGTGGTGAGAATAATTAAGAACTTTAAAGTATATAATACAGTATTGTTAGCTATAATCACCATGCTTATATTAGATACTCAGAACTTGTTAACCTTACAACTGGAAGTTTGTACCCTCTGACCAATATTTCCCCATCTCCGCCATCTCTAACCCCTGATAAACGCCACCGTACTGTTTATCTGAGTTAGGCTTTTTTTGATCCCACATACAAGTGATACCATATAGTACTTATCTTTCTCTGTCTGACTTATTTTACTTAATATAATGTAGTAAAGATTCATCCAAGTTGTCACAAATGACAGGATTTCCTTCTTTCCCATGGCTAAAAATATTCCATTGTATATATACCTACCACATATTCTTTATCCATTCATCCACTGATGGACACTTAAGTTGTTTCTATTTCTTGGCTGTTGTGAATTGTACTGTAATAAGCATGAAGCATGGAGGTACAAATATCTCTTAAAGATCCTGTTTTCATTTCCTTTAGATATATACCCAGGAGTGAGGTTGCTGGATCATATGGTGGATTTGTTTTTATTTTTTTTTTTAAGATTTTATTTATTTATTTGACAGAGAGAGAAAGATCACAGGTAGGCAGAGAGGCAGGCAGAGGGAGGGGGGAAGCAGGCTCCCCGCTGAGCAGAGAGCCCGATGCCGGGCTTGATCCCAGGACCCTGAGATCATGACCTGAGCCGAAGGCAGAGGCTTTAACCCACTGAGCCACCCAGGCACCCCTGTTTTTAATTTTTTGAGAAGACTCCATACTATTTTCCTTACTAACTCCACCACTTTACATTTCCCCCAACAGTGCACAAGGGTTTCCTTTTCTACACATCTTTGCCAACATTTGTGATCTTTGTCTTTTGTCTTTTGACGATAGCCATTCCAACAGGGGTGAGTTGGTATATCTATGTATCTATCACCTGTCACCATACAATACTATCACAATATCATTAACCATATTCCCTATGCTATGTCTTTTATTTGTACTAATTTTAATTTTAGTATAATTTTTAAAATTTATGATTTTTCCTAGTGTAGAAGAGAGGAAGGGGATTTTGACAATTATTTAGTTAATCTGGGTTCAAGTTCTGATTCTACTGCTAACTATATGTCTAATCTTGAATATATTTCTTAAACTTTCTTGGCATTTAGCTTAGTCAACTGATAAATGCAGCCTTGGACCAATTCCATGTTTTAGTATGATTTTTATTCTGCTTTGAAAGTGTATGATGAATACTATTCCCCTGTGGGTCACACTGCCAAGTGGTTCCTGAGAATGTATTAGATTCCTAGAACATTTATTAACTACATGACCATTTACAAGTTAATTAGTAGTTCTGCCCCTCAATTTTCTCATTGGTAAATGAGGATAATATTAACAACAGTAAGGAAACATGAAAAAAATACAAGGTCTGGCATAGAAGAAATAATTATCAAATGTTCATTACTATAATATTAAGGCCAAATCTTATATAATTATATGATGTTATTAAATACTTAGTTAGTTTTGCCATTATTTGAATTAACTCCACTAATATTTTTCCCATCCAAAAAGTATATTAGAGTACAGTATTTTATGAAATATTTTTTTAGCTCTGAAAATTTGATAATGAAGTAAATTGTCTGAATTTCTATGCTATTCATGCCACACAGATTAAGGAACACTAAAATAGATGATTGGAAAATATCATTTGTGTTTTATAATTCCACGTTCTGGAGCATACCTGTATTGGTCCACTAGGGATGCCATAACCAAATACCATAGACTGGTGGCTTAAAAAAATTATTTCCTTACAGTTCTGGAGGCTGGAAGTCCAAGATTAAGGTACCAGCAGAACTGAGTTACTCCCAAGCTTTCTCCTGGCCCACAGATGGCTGCCTTCTCCTTGTGTCTTCAAACGGTCTTTTCACAGTGATGTCTCTTCCTCTTCTTATAAGGACACCAGTCCTATAGGATTAAGGACCCATTCATCTGACATCATTTAATATTAATTATCTCTTTCAAGGCGCTATCTCCAAATATAGTCACACTGGGAATTAGGGCTTCAACATATAAATTTAGGGAGAAGTAATTTCGTCCATCACAATTCCGTAGGGGTCTTACTTAATCAGCATTGGAAAATCATCAAAGCATTTTCTGGGGAATGTTCACTGTAATGGCTTTTCAGATCATGTAAAATAAGCAAGGACTAAGGCCTGAGAACAGTTGATGTGCATTGCTTCACTATTGTGTACGTGCCTTTAAGTTGCATTTAAGAAGTTGTTTAAAAAAAAAAAAAAAATCACTACTCACATAGGACACTTCTGTGACCAGAGGCATTTTTTCCCCCAACACTGACTGATTCTTTGACTCTAGCTAGGTGTCCTACAATTCAATTCAATTCTGTCACTAACCAGAGTTAGCTCAGACCCACAGGTTAAGAGTCAGTCCCATAAGACTGCCTCCCACTTCAGCCACCAATCACAAATTATAGGTCCCCAGGTTACCCACAGCTTGTGTTCAACTTGGCTACAAGTCAGAGGTCCCCACACTTTTCTTCGGTTCAACAAGCAGTTCACAGATCCAGAAAACAGTACATAACAAAGTTTATAACAAAGTTTATAACAGTTTATAACAAAGGATGTTTTATTTATTTTTTTAAAGATTTTATTTATTTATTTGACAGAGAGAGAGAGAGAGATCACAAGTAGGCAGAGAGGCAGGCAGAGAGAGAGAGGGGGAAGTAGGCTCCCCGCTAAGCAGAGAGCCCGACGCGGGGCTTGATCCGAGGACCCTGAGATCATGACCTGAGCCGAAGGCAAAGGCTTTAACCCACTGAGCCACCCAGGAGCCCCACAAAGGATGTTTTAAAAGATATAATTGTATAGCCAGATGAAGATATACATAGGGCAAGTTCTGGAAGGGTCCGGGGCCCAGGGAGTTCTCTCAGTGGAGTTGGGGTATGCCATACTCAGGCTTATAGATGGGTTCGCCAACCCAAAATCCAACTCAAGGTTCTCCAAACCTTGTACTTTAAAAAAAAATTTTTTTGAAGGCTGCATCCCAGAGACATGATGGATTATTAACTCTATTTCCAGCACCCCCATCTCTCTAGAGAATTGGAGGTGGGGCTTAATGTTTCAAGCTTCTAGTAATGACTTGGTCTTTCTGCTGTCCAGCCCCTATCCAGGAGCTGACCAAGAGTTGCCTCATATGAACAAAAGATAGTCCCATCACCCAGGAAATTGCAAGGAATTTAAAGGCTCTGTGTCAGAAACTGGGGTCAAAGACCAAATATTAGAACAAATGATTCTCCTAGCACCCCTATTTATAAGGGTTTTTAAAGCTCTGTGTCAGGAACGAGGGATAGAGATCAATATATATGTTTATTATTTCACAGAAATTATTTTTTTTTAAGATTTTATTTATTATTATTTGACAGAGGTCACAAGTAGGCAGAGAGGCAGGCAGAGAGGCAGGCAGAGAGAGAGAGGGAAGCAGGCTCCCTGCTGAGCAGAGAGCCTGATACGGGGCTTGATCCCAGGACCCTGAGATCATGACCTGAGCCAAACGCAGAGGCTTTAACCCACTGAGCCACCCAGGCACCCCAGAAATTATTTTTAAAAAAATACTCAACATGGTGACTACCTTTCCATCGGAATGACAGGACACATATCCTGAAATGCCCTGCTACCATAAAACACACACATGCTGAATAAATTACAACCACAGACATTTAAATGCATTGCTGAGTCTGCAGGAAAGTACCAAGGATCCCAAAAGTCCTCTGTACCAAGAACTAGCTTGGGAGTCTGAGGAGGAGGGGTTCTCTTGTCATGCAGCAGGAAAAGAGGCTTCCTCGGTGATTTATCCTAATGCAGAAAACTCCTCTGTCAGATGCAGACATAAAAAGATTCCACCTGCAGCAGAACCAGGCTCCTATTCAGACCCTCGTATGGTATGATATATTGGTGCTATTATGAAAAACATCTTTAAGGTATATGTAGGTATAACCTATATGAACAGGTTAAATAAATTTTAACGAATGGAATGAAAGTTTTCTATTTATTGGCCTGAACTATTTCATGTATTTTGCTTGTTCTATTATTTTCTGTTGTTGTTGTTACCAAAAAGCTCTATTTTTCAGGCTTATCACATGTCATTGGAAACATAACAAAAAAAGGAGACCCCAAACTTCCAGGGTTTATGTCAGTAATATTTTAAAGGGGACACTCTGATTTCAAATCACCCCATTACTTCTTCACCACAACTTGTGTAGTCAATGCATATAGTAGATGGGTCACACTCATTGACTGAAAAAAGATAAACTCCTAAGCTCTGAGTTGGAAAAAAAAAAAAAAAGAGAGAGAGAAAAAGAAAAGAAAAAGATATAAAAAAGAACCCCAAAAAAGTTGTATTTAAAAAAGTTAAAATTTTCAGAAGGCCATACTTTGAATGAAGCTGGAGCAGTGCTATGAAAGAGTAGAATACAAAACACAGACACCATAACCGTTAAAGTCAAAGTAAGCCTGGATTTATTTGTATTTTTTAATGGGCATGCAGAAGGAGGCAGGTAATATTACAGTGTTTATACCAAACTGCATGAGCTGAATGGGCTAAAAGAAACAGTTGGATTATCCACGTGTCAGCATTCTAATCCTATCACGCTGGTCAGCTCTACAATTTCCAACATATCACTTAGTTTAAAATACAGTAGAGAAGAGACCGAATGTTTGTTTTCTTCTGAGGAGCCATATGACTCAGCAAAATAAAGACCGAGAAATAGAATACTTCAGAAAATGAGGGAGTGTAGCAAATTACAGTGGTTTTGTTCACAGCTGTATAAATTTATTTTTTCTGTACAACAGGTATACATTGAGCCATATTTCCTACGGCCCAAATTCCTGAAGTAGTAATTTTCCACTCTTCTCTGGTTGCCTGAAACCAAGCAGCTTCCAAGTTTGCCTAACCCCAGTATAATATTTTTGGAATCTTATTTAACTTTTACCTTTTAATTATACTTTTCAAATGCACCAAAATTAAGCTCCATAGCTCAGGTATATACCTAGTTTTGTCATCGTGTGTGTGTCATTATATAATATTTAAAGAATTATTTCAGAAAATACCTAAAGTCATGGGGTCCAGTCTCATATTTCCATCACAGTGGCAAAATAGATTTTCTGATGCTCTTCTAGCAGAAAACATACAGATGTTGGATAAATTACAACTATAAACTTTTAAATGCTTTGCTGAGTTTACAAGAAGGTGATGGAGATCCCCAAGGGCCTCTGTACCCTGCTTCTCCCCAAAGACAGTAAGCTGATACCAGAATGGTAAATAAACATAGAGATTGGGGCTTCCTTGAATGCAAAGGACTTTGGCAGGAAAAGAGAGCTTTGATGGGAAAAGGACACTAGAATTTAGGCCTGGCACAGAGGAGAATCTAAATCTGAAAATGCCAGATAAATAAGGGGAAACAAAAAGTGCTATAACTTCAGAATAAGTTTTTAGCTGAGAACTGTTCTCTTGGAATTAATAGAACCAATCTAGAAAATAGTTTATTTTTATAGGTTCCATGTGAGAGAAAAAAAAAAAAAAATGATGATAGTATTTTTTCCTCTGAGAATTGCAAAGCCTTTCTTTATGCAGATCTGTGGTTTGAATTTACATTCCCTGCCCAGTCAAGGAAATCTTATCTATAAAAATCAACTTAAAGTACTTATAGGTGGGTAGCACCTCCTGTAAGGAATAAAGGAATATCCCTTTAATGAATATCATCTTTAATCCAGGCCCTCCATGTTTGTGAGAATTAGGCGTGGATGAATAAAATTTAATGTTAAAAAAATAACAACTGTATATGAGTAATCAAGGTCTATCATATCAGACTTATAACACCAAGGACCTTATAGAGTGGAAATATCAGACATGACATATGAAAAGCCTTCATATGAAGAAGTTATTGACATTTATAAATCAATGGAAAGATTAAAGAATAAATTAGAGACAACTGAAAAGAGAACTAGTGAACTAGAAAAAATTTCTTGAGAAAATTTTACAGAATAAAGTACAGTTAGGAAAATAGTTGAAATGCATGATGACAGAATGAAAACAAAATTGTCTAAATGCATCTAATTTAGATTAGAAGAATCCAACAGGCTTTCAAATTTTTTGGTGTTAGGACTCTTATACTCTTCTTTATTTTTTTTTATTTTTTTACCTTTTTTATTTTTAAAGATTTTATTTATTTATTTGAGAAAGACAGAAATAGAGCATGAGCGGAAAGGAGAGGGAGAAGCAGGCTCCCTGCTCAGGGATACAGGGCTCCATCCCTGTAGGCAGGTGCCTAACCGACTGAGCCACCAAGGTACCCCTGGACTATTTTACACTCTTAAAAATTATTGAAGAAAACCCAAAAGTGTTTTAATTGTTTAGAGTTATATTTATTGATATTTAGCATATTAAAAAGTAAAACGGAAAAATTAAAAACATTTTGTTTTAATTCATTTCTAATAACAATAATCAGCCAATAATGTCAGTATAAATATTTTATCAATAAATATATTTTCCAAAACAAAAAATGTATGGACTATTGGCATTATTAATGTTTATTGTTTTATCACTCAGTGCTGACAATTTAAGTTGGACTCATCCCTGTGGTTCTCAACTTGAGTGACTAGAGTGGCAGGGTCATCTGCTTTTCATGATACCACAGGCTGTCCTTAGCTTCTGCATATAACCCTGGTAACAGGGATCCAAACAGGAGCAAGAAAGGGAAGGGCCAATGCACCAGTGATTTTCAAGTTTCTGCTTTTGTTAATCGTCTTCGTTTCTCCTTTTATTAATTTTTGTCCCATGTCAAAACTAGTCACAAGCCTAAACCAGATTCAAGGGATGAGGCAAAAGGCTCCTCTCTACTCTCAATAGAAAAACCTGAAACATCCATTGTAAAGGTATAAATTCAGGGAAGGGAGAATTTGTGGCTGCTTTTATAATCAGCTGCAATGCATTTAGTAACTCTGACTTAAAATATATAAGTAAAAATTGATAGAATTACATGCAGGAATAAAAATTCTAAAATAAAATTAGATATAAAAATATCTCTTAGTAAATTGTTTATCTATCCCTGAAAACCTTATAAAGATATAGGTGATTTGAATAACATGATTAATAACCCTACTTCTGTGTGTGTGTGTGTGTTACTTATACTGAATAATTGATGAATATAGCTAAGTAAACACACATAAAACATTTAACCAGACGTACTTTTGGAGTTTAATTTATCTATAATAAATGGCACAGATTTTAAGGGTGCATATTTTAGCATTTAGTAGGATGTTAACTATAGGGGTTTTTTTAGATTCCCTTTGTTAGATCAGGAGATTTCCCTTTTTTCCTGATTTTCTGCATGATATTTAAAATTAAATACCCAGTAATTTTGTAAAATGATTTGTTTGCATCTTTTGAAAGAATAATATCTTTATTTCCTTTCTTGTTTGAATATTATGGGTACATCAGTTGATTTTTGGATGTTTAAACAATCTTGCTTAAGATCCTAGAATGAGCCTTGTTGGGCCATTGTGCTTTTTGCCTATTACTGGACTGTAGTTTCTCAATCTATTTTTTAAGGCTTTTGAGTCTATATTCATAAGTACCTCTTTTCAGTTTTCTTTTCTTCTAGTATCTTTGTAAGATTTTGATATCATTCCTATGGCAGCTTTATTAGATAAGTTATGAATTTTTCCTTTATTTGCTATTTTCTAAAATAATTTTTAAGACTGGTATTATATCTTTAAAAATATTTGATAGAATTTACCAAGTAAGCTATTGACACCTGTATTTTATTTGTGGGAAAGTTTTAAAGTACGAATTCAATATGCACACATTCTTCCTATATCTTGCTATGTCAATTTTGGTGACTTGTTTTTTAAAAAGAATTTTTCCATTGTATCTAATTTTTTGAATTTATTGACATAAAGAAGAGTCCCTTCTTTCATTTCTCATACTGGTAAATTATTTTGTTTCTTTTTGCTTGATTAATATTGCAATTTTATTAATGCTTTCAAAGCTTTGGATTTTGTCTTTTTAATTTTCTCCATTTTCAATAGTCTATTTTATTTTTATTTCATTTTTATTGAATCCTTTATTCTACCTTCTTTGTGTTTAATTTACTCTTCTTTTTGAAGAAGATTATTACCTATAAACTTGGGTAATTTATTTTAGATTTCTCTTCTAATACACTTTTCAAAAATAATTGAGTATAAAATATTTTTAAGTTTCTTCCTTGGGCTATTCAAAAATTCATTTTTTAATTCCCACATATTTGGGGATTTTAGATCTATTAAACTATTTTTGATGTCTAGTTAATACTGCTGTTGTAAGAGAGTCAGAACATACACTTTTTAATGACCTTGATCCTTTAAAGGTTATTGATGTTTGAATTATTAATCAACCTATTATCTGCCTTGAATTGTCCATGTTCATTTGAAAAATGTGTATTTTAAAATCGTGGTATAATGTTCTATAAATATCAGTTATGCAATTTGGCTGGTCATATTATTTAAATCTTCCATATTATTATATTTTTCCATTTTTCTATCAATTACTGAAAGAGAGGTATTAAAATCTCTATTTGCCTATTCCTCTCCTTAGCTCTGTCAGTTTTTGCCTTTTTTTTGAAATACTATTATTATTTTTTTTTTAAGATTTTATTTATTTATTTAACAGAGAGAGAGAGATCACAAGTAGGCAGAGAGGCACATAGAGAGAGAGGGGGAAGCAGGCTCCCTGCTGAGTAGAGATCCCGATGCGGGGCTCGATCCCAAGACCCCAAGATCATGACCTGAGCTGAAGGCAGAGGCTTAACCCACTGAGCCACCCAGGCGCCCCTTGAAATACTATTATTAGATGCATTTAAAATTGTTTATGGATTCCTGTTTCATTTAACTTCCATGATTATCAAATTTTTATCCTTATTTTTAGTTACTTGAAGCCTACCTTTTGTCTTGAAGCCTACTTTTTTTTTTTTTAAGAGTAGATAGCCACACCAGTTTTATGATGCTTCATGATATCTTGGTCTATAGTTTTCTTTCCATGTTTGTTCCACCTGTCTGTTGCTTTATATTTAAATTGTGTTTCTTTAAACAGCATATTGCTAGCTTGAACTTTTAATAAAATAATTTTTTTATTATTTTTTTGTGACCACGGTGTGTTCATTATGTTTTACTTAATAAAGTGATTAATATGTATTGGTTTAAGGCCACCACCTTGGTATTTTGCTATTCATCGCTCCTATATTTTTTGTTCTGTTCTTACTTTCTTTGCTTTATTTTGGGTGTATGAAGTATTTTTAGTGCTAAATTTTATCCATTCTGTTATTTTAGTTACAACCGTGTGTGCATTGTTTATTTGTGTCTGTGTGTGTTGAGTATTATTCTAAAGATTACAATATATATATGGTACAATAATATTTCAATAATATCTCCTAGTAATAATAGAAAAAAACAAATATTAAGGAAAGTAGGTAAGTTACAAAATAATACAGTTTTATCACTATTTCTCATCACACACATGTATATAACTCATTCATAACACATATTACATATTCTTCGGTATGTGTACAAGTATGTATGATAGGATAAACAGTTTTGAAATTAAAAAAAAACAAACAAGAAATACTTTTACTTTTAAAGAGCCTATTCCAACCCCCTATTGTATGGTGAATATTCACCTATTTCCAAGTTTCTAAATTATGTGTTTAAGAAGGCAAGGCTTATTACTTTCTATTTATTTCTCTAAATCTTGCTTATAGTACTTAGCAACAAAGTTAGGTAAAACTTACTGAAAAAGTGTGGATATGTTAAGCACTGACCATGTACAAGCTACTAATGAATGATATACCTCTCTTGGGTAGTACAGAACCTTGGGCAATTGTGATGATCACAGGTTTTACATGATGGGTGGTCTGCATATCATATTACTGAGGTTTTCCACTAACACAAACCATCACCATTACACGTAAACAAATGTCTGCCCAATTCAAATCAATTTAAAATTAACTTTATAAGCAAAAATCCATGTTTAACTAGAAGATTAAGTTTTATATTAACAAAATGATTCATTATCAGATTCCTTCAATTAGCAATCTTCCCTCAGGTATTCAACTTATGCATAATTTATCAGGAAAAAAAAGGGAAACAGCTATATAGGAATTCATCTATTGTGCCAAATGAAGCATGTTTGCTGTTGAAAGTATAACATGAAAATACACTTTTAATCCTTTAATTCACCTTTTTAAAATGTTATAATTATGATTTATAAGAATTATTACTGTAAGATCTTTATTTGAGCAATGATTTGAAATTTTATTATCCTTTAAAGGTTGATGTATTTTAACATTCACAGTTATATTACCATTGGTGCCACACATTATCTTGTCCGTAGAGAAATCTTCATCTATAACCTGCTTTTTGCTCACTTACCATATTCTGTTTTGTTAAATTATCTCTCAACCTGAAAATTTAGGTGAAAATATAATTTATCAATTAAAAATTAGAAGTTACATTTGCTAATTATAAGAAAATGGCAGGTAGGGGCGTCTGGGTGGCTCAGTG
>JAPYYM010001026.1:0-13980 GCA_028534135.1 Potos flavus | reverse complement strand
TGTGCAGTTGCTGGATTGTATGAAAAAAGTATGTTCACTTTTTAAGAAACTGCTGTACTGTCTTCCAAAGAGGCTGTATCATTTTGCATTCCTACCAGCAATATATGAGAGTTCATGTTGCTCCACATCCTCACCAGAATTTGGTGTTCTCAGTGTTAAATATTTGGCCATTTTAGTAAGTATGTAGTGGTATCTCACTGATGTTTTCATTTGCATTTCATGATGACATATGATTAGGAATATCTTTTCATATGCTTATTTGCCATCTTGTGTATATATTCTTTAGTGGGAGGTCTGTTAAGATCTTTGGCCCATTTTTTAAACAAGTTGCTGTTATTTCTGAGCTTTTAAGAGTACTTCTTGTGTTTTGGATAACTCTACTTTATTAGATATATCTTTTGCAAGTATTTTTTCCCTAGTCTGTGACTTGTCTTCTTATTGTTTTGACATTGTCTTGTCCAAAGATGAAATTTTTAATTTTAATGGTCTAGTTTATCAGTTTTTGGACCACACCTTTGTTGTTGTACCTCAAAAGCCATTGATATAGCCAAGATTATGTAAGATTTTTATTATGTCATCTTTTAGGAGCTTTATAATTTCTGTTTTACATTTAGGTCTGTGATGCTTTTTAAGTTTATTCTTGTGAAAGGTCTAAGGTCTGTGTCCAAAGTCATTGTTTTACATGTGCACGTCCAGATATCCCAGCATCACTTACTGAAGAAACTATTTTTGCTCCATTGTGTTGCCTTTGCTCCTTCGTCAAAGATTAGGTTCACCATATTTATATGGGTCTGTTTCTCTGCTGTCTATTTTATTCTGTTGATCTATGTGTCTTTTCTTTTGCCAATACCACATCATCTTGATTACTGTAGTTTTATACTTAGCCTTTTTTTAAATGATTTATTTATTTATTTTTAGAGAGAGAGAGAGTGAGGGGGAGGTGGGGAAGAGGGAAAAAATCTCAAGCAGACTCCCCGCTGAGCACAGAGACTGTTGAGGGCCTTGACCTCACAACCTTGAGATCATGACCTGAGCTGAAATCAAGATTTGGACACTTAACTGGCTAAATCACCCTGGTACCCCAGTAATTTTATACTTGATCTTAAAGTCGGGTAGTATCTACATACTACATCCTAAAATATGTTCTCCTTCAATATTGTGTCAACTATTCTGGATCTTTTGCCTTTCCATATAAACTTTAGAACCCGTTGGATAATACCTATAACAAAACTTGTTGGCATTTCAATTGGAATTGCTTTGGATCTGTAGATCAAGTTGGGAAGAACTGACATCTTGACAATATTGAGTCTTCCTATGCCTAACTATTAAGTCTCTGTCCACTTATTTAGATCTTTGATTCATTCATCAGAGTTTTGTTTTCCTCATACAGACTTTGTATATATCTTGTTACTCTTATACCTAAATATTTCATTTTTGGAATGCTAATTTAAGTGGCATTGTAGTTTTAGTTTCAAATTCCATTTGTTCACATACGAAAGTGATTGTCTTTGGATAATAGTTTTGTATCCTGTAACATTGCTTTAATTGCTTATTAATTCCAGTGATTTTCTTTTCAATTCTTTTAGATTTTCTACATTGAGAATCATATCATTTGTGAGCCAAGCAAGTTTTCTTTCTTCTTTCCCATTCTGTGTATTTCTTATTTCCTTTTCTTTTTTTTTTTTTTTAAGGTCTTATTTATTTATTTGTCAGAAAGAGAGGAAACAAGCAGGGGAAGTAAGCAGGCAGAGGGAGAAGCAGACTCCCCACCAAGCAAGGAACCCAATGTGGGACTTGATCCCAGGATCCTGGGATCATGACCTGAGCCTAAGGCAGATGCTTAACTGACTGAGCTACCCAGGCATCCCTGTTTCCTTTTCTTATTTAACACATTGACAAGTATTTCCAATAAAATATTGTAAAGTAGTGTAAGAGGGGACATTCTGCCTTGTATCTGACCTTAGCGGGAAAACTTCATTCTTTAACATTAACTGAATGTTAGCTGTGGGGTTTTTGTAGGTAGTCTTTTCCAAGTTGAGAAAGTTCCTCTCTATTCGTAGTTTACTGTGAATTTTTATCACGAATAGATGTTGGATTTGCCAATTACTTTTTTCATCTATTGATATCACGTAACTTTTTTTTAACCTACTAATGTGATGAATTGCATTAATTGATTTATTATGTATTTCCCCCTGTTTGTGCTTTCTCTCTTGCTCTCTCTTCCTCTCTTTCAAATAAACAAATAAAAATCTTTTTAAAAAATTATCTTCTTGGGGCGCCTGGGTGGCTCAGTGGGTTAAAGCCTCTGCCTTCGGCTCAGGTCATGATCTCATGGTCCTGGGATCAAGCCCCGCATCGGGTTCTCTGCTCAGCAGGGAGCCTGCTTCCCCCCCTCTCTTCCTGCCTCTCTGCCTACTTGTGATCTCTCTCTGTCAAATAAATAAATAAAATCTTTAAAAAAATTATCTTCTTCCTTAGACATTCCAAAAAATTAAAAGTAAGGAAAATATATTTTAGTCCCTTAAAGAGGTTTTTCTTCTGATTACCCATTTTTTTCCAATCCATTTTTTTCTTATCCAATAAGCTCTTGATTGAGTGCTTACTGATTATTTAACTAGTAATTAAATCTTTATTATCTATAGATTAATTTTCCAAAATTGTACATTTTTATGTTGTAATTTTTCCCCTTCTCTTACAATTATTACCTTTGGTTAAAAAGTCATATACTGATGTACCAATAATATTCTCAATATTCTGTGCATTATTACTAATTTATTAACTTTATTGTTTTAATTTTTTGATTCTGATAAGGGTCTTAGTTCATTAAATATATGTTTTCTATATTTCATTTAAGATGAATTGCTGATGTTCTATCAATTTTGCATGAAATTTCCTCACCTCTCACTCAGTTCCTAAGCAGATGTGTTTGGGTATTTGTTTCTCTGTTGGGGAGGATGTAATTGAGGGTGGATGTTTGGCAAGTATGTTTTCTGGATTCTTTAAGCCCTTTATTTGTATTCAAAACCTACATTTTCTAGTTATTCTGCTTTTAGTATCAGTTATTATTTTATATTTTTTGAATATTTTATAGGTTTCCAGTCTTTCCCCTTAGAGACTTGGGTATATTTTCAGGAAACGTTGCTACTGTCTGATTTATCGAGACCCCCAGGGAAATTGTGACAGTACCCATCTTACTTTTAACAAAAGCAATGAAAAAGAGCTGATTCAAATGCCTCCTGACCATTCCATCTAAAAGCCACTCAAATGAACACATTTCCCAGAAAAATCAGGTTTTTTATAAGAGATATCTGGCACTGATATATTATTCAATAAAACTAAGTGCTTCCCCAAGGCAACCTTATCTAGAGCATTCCTCAAAAGGAGTACATTACCAACTGCTGAGAGAGCCCCTGATTCTCAAGATAAACAAATTCAAAAATCAAGAATAGCATTAGAAACATATCTATTGGTACTTTGTTTTAATCACAGGAGTAAATGTAAAACATTTTAGCAATTGCAAGTATGCATCTATGTGTTTAGGTGCATATCACATTATGAATTAGTTCCAGGTTTTTGTGAGTAGTTTAGGAATGTGAACCACTATCTTTCCTGTATTTATTTTTCAACCTTTCTTTTCTGCTGAAAATGTTGTTTAATATAATCATCGATTGTAGTGTCTAATATTAAGAATATAACTTAAAATAGGTAAATAATTTTCTGTTAAATGTTTTAAAATATTCTTTTAGAACAATAAAAGTTGATTTTTATTTATACTTAAAAAAAAAAAAAAAACAGCGATCAGTGTGCCTGGGTGGTGCAGTTGGTTAAATGTCTGCCTTTGGCTCAGGTCATGATTCCAGCTTCCTGGGATCAAGCCCCATGTTGGGTCCCCTGCTCAATGGGGAGTCTGCTTCTCCCTCTGCCTCTCCTCCCACTCATTCTTTCAATCTCTCTCTCTCTCTAATAAATAAAATCTCAAAAACAAAACAAAACAAAACAAAACAGTATCTAGTATTTTCAGTTCACTTTGCTAATGGAGAAATAAGCTCATCAATAAATACAAACCTGTGTTTTAAATTTAATAAAGAACATATGTGCATATGCAATATAGGCAGACAGCGGAGACAGAAAAGAAGGAAAACAATGGTTGCAGAACTTTAACAAAAACATGGTGAGTGTTATTTGATGGCTATTTTTGGTAATAAAATTGTAAATATGCTAAACCATAAAATGATTTCTAAATATTCTCATTGATAAAATGAAGTACTTTCCAGAATATTAATCATACACTGCATGTTGTACCAAGAATCTGTAATTTTATATAATAGGAGTTTGAACATTTGTGTTTCAAACTTTTAATATAGAATTAGTAACATTTGATTTTTGTGGATATGTGTTTTATATAAAACACACTAGGGGCACCTGGGTGACTCCGTTGATTAAGCATCTGCCTTCGGCTCTGGTCATGATTTCAGGGTCCTAGGATCCAGCCCCGCATGGGGCTTCCTGCTCAGCGGGGAGTCTGCTTCTCCCTCTCCCTCTGTCTGCCTCTCTGCCTACTTGTGATCTCTCTCTCTCTCTCTCTTCTCTGTCAAATGAATAAATAAAATCTTTTAAAAAAAATAAAACACACTATATCAAGTACTCTTGTTGTCGTCCACTGATTTCTGTGTTACTTCTACAACCAAGGAAAAGAATTAGCTTCTTTGGGAATTGATAAGGAAGTGTTTGAAATGGCCGTGCAGCCCCAAACCATGGCTCCAACAGTACCCTCTCCCCACCAGCCCAACACAAACCATTAGTCTACACAAGCAGAGGAGTAAAAGAAGAAATCCTTGGGATTATAAATTATCGACATATGGAGAGCAGAAGGACTGAATCTTTCTCGTCTCTCCATTTTTAGTAAGTTAGGAGAATGTCTTTCTTTTTCCCCAAACCAGTTGAAATGGAGCAATTCCAAAGAAATCATTTGGGGCGGTTGGGGGAGGGGTTGCTTTAGGAGGGGCGAGGCTGACTTCTGCTCAGGACAGGCTGATACCTTGTGAGCAGGCAGGAGCTGGGACAGGAATCGTGAGCTTCTTGGTATTTATCCTCATCTTCTTGCAAGTCAACCTGTCCTTTCTTCCTAATCTATTCAGATTTATATTTACCTTGTGATAGTTACTTCTAAATTAACCAAAAGCATGTATATATGACCATAAGTAAAGCATTGGAGGACATGTGCTTATTAATGAAGTGTGTTAGACCAGCCCAAATTATGTGAAACTGATACCAATTAATAAAGCTACTGAAGTTTAGACTCTATTCTCTCTGCTCATTTACTTGTTTCATAGTTTTTGTCTTCAGAAGCATATCCTTCGAAACAAATATATCTAGAGGAGATGATCCTCAGTATTATCTGAATAAAAATATCAAGTGAGAATCCCACTATCAAGAGAATTCGTCATCCAATTGTTAAGGAATGCTTACTAATCTGGAACATTAACTTCATGATAAGCTATGGTATTTCCTACTAGAACATTACTAGAAAACATATTTTGAAAGAATAAGGTTCTAGCTTTCTCACCCTTTGACATGAAAGGAGTAAAAACAGGTATCTTCTTACATCCTACATGCTATTCTTTTTTTTCTGATTGTTCACTATGCGGTCTTTCTCACTTTTTAAGACAGTAAATGAATGAAAAAAATTTTTTAAGCAGTGAGTTGAAATAAATTAGTGTTTTACTATAATATGTACATTTTGATCTTATAGTTTTGAGATTTCCTTCCCCACCCTCCCCCCCAACTGCAGGAACATAGATCCTGGTATCTGTATGCATTGCATAATGCGCAACAAAATAAATCGTTTTCTATGAATTGTGTCTCGTATGCTTTGGCTTCACTGAGGGGGCTCGAACTCTTCTCTGCTCTTTGATTTTTCCATTGTCTCACAGTTATTATGATAAGAGAAGTGACATGATCCTTGCTGTGTTTGCTGTTATTTTTGTGGTGTTTTTGTGTGTGTGGTGTTTTTTTTTTTTTTAATAACATCTTATATCATTAAACCTGAAGAAAAGCTTTGCTTTTTCCTAAATTTTATTTAACATTAAGTATGCTTTGACAGGGGGACGCCTGGGTGGCTCAATCGGTTAAGCAGCTGCCTTCAGCTCAGGTCATGATCCCAGGGTTCCGGGATCGAGCCCCACATCGGGATCTCTCCTCAACAGGGAGCCAGCTTCTCCCTCTGTCTGCTCTGCCTGCCACTCACCCTGCTTGCACGCTTTCTCTCTCTCACTCTCTCTGACAAATAAATAAATAAAATCTTTAAAAAAAAAAGTATGCTTTGACAACCCAACTGACGGTATATATTAACTCCTATAAAGTGAAATCCTTACATGCAAATAAGTGGCTAATCAGTACTGTATGATGTGTATTGTTGCCATAGCCGGTAAAGTCATACATGCTTTAGTTGACAATTATGATTAAGTCGACTTCTAGGTTTAAAAATGAAATTAGGCCAAACAATATGTTGTGCTATATAAAGCCATATATAGAACATCCCCTCTAGCACACATCTTACAAATAAGGGAAAGAAAGCCCAGGACTTTGAAGCTTTTGCATATAGTATGTTAGTTAGTGCCTCAGAGAGCCTGGATGTTGGCCTGCTGGTTTTTCATTTTGCTGTTCTCTCAAGTATATATAGATAAAAGCTAAGTGGAAAAACAAAAAGAACTATAACCTCGAGTGACCAATATCTATTGTTTAATTTATATTTCAGAAAGAACAGTTAGGTTAAAATCTGGATACAAACAAATTTCATGAGATTCTCTCTCCTCTAATTTTACAGAATAACATAACCGTTGGGTGGGAACTTCCTCAACTTTCTCTTCAATCTGCAATTGTAGCTGTACTTCTGTTTATTATTTTCTCCTTCATTTTGGTTATAGTTAAGTAGAGGTTCTTGAACCAGTGCAAAGCACCTTTCTCCACGTGTGCTCTTTATCTCACCCACTGGACAAGAAACTTCTCTGGAACATCACTATCTCCCTCCTGGGTAGCATTCACCTTTCCTTCTTTGGGAAATGCCCCCATGATCATTTAAACACACTCAACCCTCTTTCACTTTATAGGAAGTTCCCTTTAGACGTGCTACTGTTCACAACTACTGCCTTGACTATCTCCTCTTCTTCACAGTCATCATGGAAGAATTGATACTTGCTAGCCCTCAGTCTTCACCTCTTACCTCTTCAACTAGGAAAGTCTGATCTGTAGTACTTAACTCAAATTATTCTAAGGCCATCAGTGACCTCCTGATTCTTAAACCCAGTAAAGTTAGTTAGTACTACTCCTGTCTGATCCATTTAGCATGTGATGCTCTTCATCATTTCTTCTTCAACACTTTCTTTCTATTTTTTCTAAGTATTTATTTATATGAGAAAGAGAGAGAGCATGAGCAGGGAGAGAGGCAGAGGAAGAAGCAGACTCCCCGCTGAGCAGGGAGTCTGATGCAGGGCTTGATCCCAGGACCCTGGAGATCATGACCTGAGCCGAAGGTCATGACGCTTAACCAGCCGAGCCAACCAGGTGCCCCAACACTTTCTTTTTCATGACCATAACTAATTCTGTAATTCTGGTTATCTATTTCTTCTTTTTTTTTAACATCATTTCATATGCTCAGCTTCCTAAACATATGTATTAAATATCGATCTTCGCAGTTACTTTCAAGGTCTGTTGTCATCTTACACTTTTTAGGTGTCATTCATTATCATGGTGGCTTCAGTAATCATCTATATCTTGATGACTTCAAAGCCAATGGCTGTATTATCAGTGCTGATGTTTAAAACCATGAATCTAGCAACTTTGTGTCCATGCAGTGTTTGTTTTACAAATGCCATGCATCATGATAAAAATGAATGCAATTTGCCTTTTCAATGGTGCTTCTATGATTGAGTATAACTTTTTATCACTATCATTCACACCAGCTCTTTCCATCACAACCCATATCAATAAATTACAAAGCCCCACTTACTTATTTATCTCATCTATTTTCTCTGAAAACATAGGCTACTCACTTAAATTCCCTGGATTAACCCAAAAGCTTTCTAATTAATCCCACTGTCTCCAGTTTTCCTTCCCTCTCAACCAAACTTCACACTGAGATTAGATTCATCTTTGTAAATGCAAATGTAACCATGTCATGCTCCATAAAACCTTTGAAATAATTCCCCACATGCTTAAGGTAAAAGCTGTAGATCCTGATTGTAAGGTTTTTCTCTACCCTTTTTATCTTTCCAGTTTACTGCTAATCACTACCTACTCTACAAAATGGAATCATACTAAATGTTCTTCAGTTCTCTATCACTCTTTCTCTCAAGTCTGCCCCATTGCTTATGCATTAGTCCTGTGTGGAATACCTGTGTCCCTTCCTTTTACAGGCTATGCCCTCTATGTGCTACCTTAGCACACTGTATTCCCTCTACTTTAGCACATAGTGTGCCATAGGGTAATTATGAATTGTCCTTCAATGCTAAAATATACTGTTAGCTCCATGATATCATGACCGTGCCTGTCTTGTTGTTTATTCCCTCTCCTAAAACTAGTATAATGTCTGAGGATAGGAACAGCTAAGTAGATATTTTTGTGAATAAGAGAATGAGAGAATAGTTAATCTTTACAGCATAAATCAGGTAATTTAATTCTTTACTTGTTTTTCTATTTTAAATGGTCCAGTCTGGGGGTGTCTGGGTGGCTCAGTCACCTAAGCATCTGCCTTCAGCTCAGGTCATGATCCCGGGGTCCTAGGATAAAGCCTCAAGCTCCCTGCTCAGCAAGGAGTCTGCTTCTCCCTCTCCCTCTGCCACTCTCCCTTCTTGTGTACTCTCTCTGTCTCGCAAATAAATAAGATCTTTTAAAAAAAAATAAAGAAATAAATGGTTGAGTCTGTTATAGAACATCCTTGGGAAATGAATCTGTATGGGATCTGGTATTCTCAATACTTCCACGTTCTGTTCTTTCTCCTGAGAAGCAAATAGGGTTACTGGTTGTTGCTATTGTTTCTAGGCCAAGTGAGCTGAGATCTCTGAGCTCCAGCTAAATGAAAGTTGATCTCTTTTTTGTGGGGTGTAGGAATGGTCAGTATCTAAAGGTCTGGAACTAAGAGTTTGTTTTCATGGAACTATTATGTCATGTCAAAAAAACCCACTGTTTCAAGTTTCTCATTGAACAGTTTACTAACATCCTTTTTGATAATAAATTAAGGGAAAAAATCTACATATAAACATCCAAAAAATGTAAATAAGGGTCTGTGTGTGTGTGTGTTTGGAGTGTTTGGTTGGATGTCACCATGCACCTTTAATTCCCAACCTGAACAAAGTAAAATATGAGAAATCAACCCCTGACCTAGACTCCAACCCCCAGCTCCTAACAATGCCTGAGGTCACCTTATAGCAAATGGTGGACAAGACCTCTTCTCTGCCCCCATCACTGAGTTAATATGCCAAATTCAACATTCCATACTGTTTAGAGATCAGAGGTTCCCATTTGAAACAGAAGGCTAATATCGAATGGAATAAAGAAGAATTAAAATGACTAATCTCATCTTTTGCTGTCTCTTTATTTCATTCAGTGAAAGTTTTTTTTTTTTAAATCAAAATTTATTCTGATCCAGAAAGGAGACCCAATTTCATCATGTCCCAGAGTGAGGATGCAGATCTTTTTATTTTTTTTTTAAAGATTTTTATTTATTTATTTGAGATAGCAAGAGAGAGCAGCAGCAGCAGCCAGGGAGGAGGGCAAAGGGATAAGCAGACTCCCCACTGAGTGTGAAGCTTGATGCAGGGCTCAATCCCAGGACCCTGAGATCATGACCTGAGCCAATGTCAGACACTTAACTGATTAAGCCACCTGAGGGGCTGCAGCTCTTCCCTTTAAATGACAAGTCTTTTCGTTATATTATTTTTATACTCTGATAATTTTTCACAGGTTATTTATTCAAGAATTGGTAAAAGGGCATTTTTGGCTTTGCTGTCACACCTAAAGCAGTGTTTGTTCCCCAACCCCAGTTTCAACCAGAGAAATCCCAGGATGTAACAAGTGCAGTAGTTTATAATGTACAATGTTACCTTTTTCATGTCAAATACCATTCAGCAAATATTGATAGAATACTTACCAAATTCTAGACACTGTGCTGGATCCTTGGGTTGCCAGCATAAAGAGACGATTTTTTGCCATTGTGGGGTGTCTAGTAAAGAGGGAGAATTTGATATTAAAAACAAATTGCAGAATTGCACCTTGAAAAAATGTCGAGAAATAATAATAATAATAGATGATGTTTGTTGAACTGTTAGGCATTTAGTGAAGAAGTATAAAGCTGTGGTATTAGCTTTTAGTTTCACATTGTGTCAAGAAGTTGGTTTTTATAAAAGTATCAAATATATGGTTCCATAATCAGTTTTAATTCACAACCAGAAAAATGTGCTTAAACGTGTATAATATCTTACAGCTTGTGAATTGACAAACCAGAATTTTAGCCTGGGAAGACTCGCTATAAAACCTCTATTACTCATTTAAACTACTTATCTACTTAATATATTAAACTACTAAATTAATGTAATTAATGTAATCAGATCTTTTGGTGATAATTTGGAAGTTTTATCTGGAGTCCTGAACTCTCTTCACTCTTTCATCATTAAGTGTCTTTACCATAGCAATAATGTTTTTATTTTATATTTGTCTGCAACAGACTTCCATCTAAATTTTGAGATATCAAGCAGAGGTATGTCTGTTTTATTTTAATAAGGCAATCTTAATGTCCCCTGGTATAAAGATGTGTGTTGGAAAATGAGTTTCGCTTGAAATAGCTACTTTAATTTTGCTTAACTCATCTTTCCCTATCCTGGTTTGTTTTCTTGCATATAACATCAGATGAAATAAAAATAAAGATAATTCTCTAAATATGAGAAGTACTTGATAATGTCTAAGGGAATCTTGGACTCTCCATAAAAAAGAGACTAAATAAAAATATTAAGGGAAAATGGAGCCATGTTAAAACAGAATAATAGGATCTTTATAAACTATGAAAATAGGAGTGATTGCTTTAGTATTTTGAGTTCTGCAAGTCTTGATATATTGCAGAAACAAACAGATTGATAAAACAGGAACAACTTAATCTATTGAAACTACTAGAGGGTATTTTCAGTAAGTAACTGAGGAATAACTTAAATACTTCTAAAATATAAACCAAATCTCTGTCACTGCGTGTGTGTGCATGTGTGTGTGTGTGTGTGTAGAGGGGGAGTAGTTAATGGAATATTTTTCATTTCACTAACTGCTAACACCTAGGGGGGAAAAAGATCAAAGAAAGTATTAGAAAACAAGGTATTACTGCATCTGTATGTTCTAGCATGTGCATATTCATTAATTTCTGACCTCTGTACACTTCTCTCGGAAGACCATTGTTGATAGAAACCACTCTTCCCTCCCAGGGTAACAATAAAAATGTGAATGCCCTCTCTTTTCTCTTGCCACATCTCTGCTAACTAACCTGATCCTCTCCTAATAGCTAACAACTGCTCAAAATGCAGCCTCTGCTTCTTAACTTTTCTAGGACTTATAAGAGTCAGTGAGGATGAATGATAGCCGAGGAAAATGGGAGGAATGAGATGAAGATAATATCATAGGACTAATTCATCTCTTACCACCACCGAGCCCATAATGTGCGTTTATACATCTTACGTAGTTTACATCAAGTACTCTTACTTTTATTGTCTCTCCTCCCAGAACAGTGTCTTTGGAATAATAGCCCTGACCACAAAGGGACCAGAGTGGTCTTTCTGGAAGACCATGAAATATCCTTCTTTTAAAAAAACAGTCTTGTGTTACTATATAAAAGTAGAGGTGTTATGTCTGATAACTTACCTAACCGGCTATCAGTTGACTAAGCAGAAATGTGTCCCTAGTCCTAGCCATAGTAACCAAAGTGAAGTGCAAGAAGTGGGTTGGGAGCACCTGGGTGACTCAGTTGTTTAAGCATCTGATTCTTAATTTGGGCTCTGGTCATGATCTCAGGGTTGTGAGATCTAGCCCCAAGTCAGGCTTCATGCTCAGTGGGGAGCCAGCTTAAGGTTCTCTCCCCCTCTGCCCCTCCCTACCACTTGTGTACACTCTCTCTCAAATAAATAAATGAAATCTTAAAAAAAAAAAAAGGTGGTTTTGAACAAAACAACTCATCAGCTCAATTACATGCAATCTTTTAAATTATATATATAAATTTAAAATATATATATAAATATATATATTTATATATTATTTTATTCACTGTTATATTACCTGTACATTTTTCGGAGAAAGAAAAAATATTAGTATGGTCCCATTAAATATCTGGAGCTATTTGTCATGCTTTCTTCTAAAGATTTTTGAAGTTTTATTCTGTCCATAGCACTCTTGAAACATTAAAAATATGTTTTTTTTTGTTTTTTTGTTTTTTTATTTTTCCATGAGAGACTCAACTATAGGAAACAAACTGAGGGTTGCTGGAAGTGAGGTGGGGGTAGAATGGGGTAACTGGATGATAGGCATTAAGGAGGGCATGTAATGTGTTGAGCACTGGGTGTTATAGGCAACTGATGAATCACCAAACTACACGTCTGAAACTAATGACATACTATATGTTGGCTAATTGAATTTAAATTAAAAGGAAAAAATGTGTTTGTTTTTTTTTAACACAGCTCCAATCATATTTCACTTTTATTGATCAGTTGGGGTATGGTTTTCAATTAATACAAACATAAAAATATTTTTAAATACAAATATTAAAAACACATCACTCTTATTTTTCCCTTAATCATCTAAATTAAGTCTCTGCAATGCACCATATTGAATAGTCAGTGTTAATATTATTGTACCATTTATACCCATTTGGCATTTTCTTATAATTAGCTTAAGAAGTTTTATTTTTTGAGTGTGTATATTTTGGCATACCGACTTCACATCTGGTGTAAAATCAGTTGGAATATTTTAATAGGTAAGGAAAGCCTAAAGTGTTTTTGATTAAAGAATTATGTTTTGGTATAATCGTGATTCCCAATATATCATTCATTTTTATCTATTCTTTGGAAAACAACAGTATGCACTTATTAATATATTGATTAAGAAGATGATGTTCAAATTCGCTTATGTTTTTGCTATGGAGAATCTAAGGTCCATTAGGGACTAGGGATTCCTTTTGTATTTATGCAGAGCTGGCATTTTTCATCTAATGTGCCCTTGTGAGAATTTTCAACAGATGCAAAGACTGGGGGTTCCCAATTTGTAGAGTTCGTTCAGTTATTCAATTAACTACACTTCTGAAGCTTTCTAATGCACTGTCCTGGAGATTTGAGACCTTCAGTCTGAAAAATTAACCACCTGTGTTAGCTAGAATTTAGCACTGAATGCATACTATTACAAATTAAAGAAACAATTATAAAGAGAAAGAGTAAAATATAATTTAAATTTTGAAGGACACATAAGTTAAGAGTGATAGAAAATGAAGTGCAGATACATGCAGTCATAAATTGACCTGCAGCCACAAGAAAGAAATTGAAGCATGTAGAAAGTACTTGCTATTTATGAAAAATGATTTTATCCTTGCAAAGATAGGAATATCCATTAACATAGTAAATAAAAAAAATAAAAAAAAACATAGTAAATAAAAAATACAAGACGACACATCATGTGGGACAAAGGCTAATGAAAATTGAGATGTACACTAATGACTATATCAAATAACACGGCAGTCGAAAAATTCATATTCCAAATTAATACTAGAGCCATAATTAGAAATGTTGGTAAATGATTCTCTTACACCATACAGAAAGATAAACTTGAAATGGATAAAAGACCTCAACATGAGGCAGGAATCTATCAAAATCCTAGAGGAGAACATAGGCAGTAACCTCTTCGACATCAGCCACAGCAACTTCTTTCAAGACATGTCTCCAAAGGCAAAGGAAACAAAAGCGA
>JAPYYM010001025.1:0-13982 GCA_028534135.1 Potos flavus | reverse complement strand
CCTTCGGCTCAGGTCATGGTCTCAGGGTCTTGGGATAGAGCCCTGCATCGGGCTCTCTGCTCAGCAGGGAGCCTGCTTCCCCTTCTCTCTGCCTGCCTCTCTGCCTACTTGTGATCTCTCTCTCTGTCAAATAAATAAATAAAACCTTAAAAAAAAAAAGAAAAATTTATTATTGGAGCGTGTGGGTGACTCAGTCGGTTAAGCTTCTGACTTGATTTTGGCTCAGCGCATGATCTCGGGGCCGTAAGATGGAGCCTCCACATCAGGCTCTGCACTGGGCATGCACCCTGCTTTAGACACTCTCTCTCCCTCTCCCACTGCCCCTCCCCCCGACTCTCTCTCTCTCTCAAAAAAACTTATTATGGAGTATAACTGACACACAATATTAGTTTGACATGTACAATCTAGGGACTTGACAATTCTATACATTATTCAGTGTTAATAACATTTTTTTTTTAAAGATTTTCTTTATTTATTTGACAGAGAGAGAGATCACAAGTAGGCAGAGAGCCAGGCGGGGGGTGGGGGGGGAAGCAGGCTCCCCACTGAGCAGAGAGCCCGATGTGGGGCTCGATCCTAGGACCCTGAGACCATGACCTGAGCCGAAGGCAGAGGCTTTAACCCACTGAGCCACCCAGGCGCCCCTATTCAGTGTTAACCACAGTAAGTGTAGTCATCATCTGGCATCCATACATTATTACACTGTTACTATATTCCTAATGCTGTACTTTTCATCTCTGTGACTTATTTATTTTACAATTGGAAGTTTGTACCTTTTAATTCCTTTTATTGATTTCACCCATTCCTCCCACCCCCTGTCCTCTGGCAACCACCAGTTTAGTTTGTTCTCTGTATTTAAGTCTATTTAAAAAAAAAAAAGTCTTTTTGTTCTTTTTTTTAGATTCCACATAAAAGTGAAATCATATGGTATTTTGTCTTTCTCTGATTTATTTCACTTAACATAATAATTTCTCAGTCCAAAAAAAAAATAATTTCTCAGTCCGTCCATGTCATTACCAAGGGCAAGATTTCATTCTTTATGGTTAAGTAATATTCCATCGTGTATTGTGTGTGTGTCCATGTGTGTGTATATATACCCTCTTATCCATTTTTCTCCTCTGACAGTGAACATTTGGACACCCAAAAGGAACTATTAGAGGAAATGTATGAAGAGAAACTAAAGATCCTCAAGGAGTCACTTACAAGTTTTTACCAAGAAGAGCTTCAGGTGAGTTGCCCTGAAGCAGCCCCAACTAGCCATTGATTCCCATCACTAGCTTGTCTGATGTAAATAGATTTTATAAACTCTTGTAGGGGAGGAATATGTAACTCAGTTTTTTTCCTAGTCTTCTTAGTACTGTATAGGTGTCAGTCTATGAACTAAGAGTTGGTTGACCTTGAAATGGTTTAAGTGCTAACAGGCTTTTTTTTTTTTTTTTTTTTTAAGATTTTATTTATTTATTTGACAGAGAGTGAGCAAGCATGAGCAGGGTGGGAGGGGCACAGGGAGGAGAAGCAGACTGCCCACTGAGTGCAGAGCCAGGACCTGGGAGATCAGGACCTGAGCCGGTCAGACACTTAGCCGGCTAAGCCACCCAGGTACCCTGCTAACAGGCTTTTGAAGCATAGCTGTTAGGGAAGGTTTTGTTCGCCGTTCAGTTATCTGTTCCTGCAGGATTTGTCTGACTCTGGATACAACTGTGCTTTCTGCTTCCCTCTTAGGAACGGGATGAGAAAATTGAAGAGCTAGAAGCTCTTTTGCAGGAAGCCAGACAGCAGCCAATAGCTCCTCAACAGTCAGGGTCTGAAATGTCCCTTCGGCGGTCACAGAGGTTGGCAGCTTCTGCCTCCAATCAGCAGCTCCATGAGGTTAAAGCTAAACTGGAACAGTGCAGAGCAGAGCTAAACTCCACCACTGAAGGTAAGGAAGGAGAGAGGGCACAAAGCAACAGAAGAACTGTTCTTCAAACTTGGGCCTTCAGATTCCCAACTCCAAGATAATTTTCTCAACTCTGAGCTACATCCCCTGACCTTTCACTCTAGAATGCACATGACCTCACTTTTTATATTTGCTGCAAGCTACTGTTAATTCAGTTAAGAGGTAAATCCAAGGCTAGAAAGCCTACATCCTGAAGTTTCTTGTTTCCTTCCCTCAGAACTACAGAAGTATCAGAAAATGTTAGAACCACCACCCTCAGCCAAGCCCTTTACCACTGATGTGGACAAGAAATTAGAGGAAGGCCAAAAGGTAATATACACCTTTCTCTGTTACCAAGGCTCTCACCTAAGGCAACTTCCAGCCCTCTATCTGTGGTTTATGTGAGAATCAAGGTTTTTGTTTTTGTTTTTTTGTGCACACTCCTGCAGAGTGGTTACTTCATTTAGCTGACTAGCCTTTCTAATTTTACTTCTCTTCAAATGGCTATCCAATTCCTTCAGCTCATTATCCTGGTTGCTCTTGGCCACAATGTAGTTCCTACTCTTATTATTTTCAGAATATAAGGCTGCTGAGGACAGAGCTTCAGAAACTTGGTGAATCTCTCCAATCAGCAGAAAGAGCCTGTTGCCACAGCACTGGGGCAGGAAAACTTCGCCAAGCCTTGACCACGTGTGATGACATCTTAATCAAACAGGTCAGAGCACCCTATATATCTCCTTCTCTCCCATCAGCCCACTCCAGAGCATATGTGAGAAAGAAGAATGAGAAGCAGAAGATAAAGGCAGAGATTTTTGGGCTAGTCTTAAAGGAAGGGAATTTATCTTCTTTGCAAAATAACATTAAGGATAAGGTTACTAATCTAAGTATAGGCATTTTCTGTTAGAAGTAGAAGATATTTCATCCAACATGTGTAGATTTGAAGGGGCATCTGGCTGGCTCAGTCAGTAAAGCATGTGACTCTTATCTCGGGGTCATGAGTTCAAGCCCCACACTGGGCATGGAGCCTACTTAAAAAAACAAAACTCCATATTTAAAAAACAAAAAAAGCCAAAATGCACAGATTTTAAGAAAGGGTTATTTTGTATACCACTAAGACAAAACACTAACAATTAAGCTATGACAATTGTCATCAGTAAATGCACCCTGATTTCAGAGTGAAAAAAAAAAAAAACACACAGCTTTTTTTTTTTTTAAGTTTATTTATTTTTATTTTTCGTAATCTGTGCACCCAGCATGGGCCTCAGACTCATGACATGAGACCAAAAGTCGTATGCTTTACTGATTGAACCAGCTCTTAATTACATAGGCACTAGGGCTCTTGGACGTTAAGTAAATTTACTCAAGCTCATGCCACATATTAGAAAATGTCCTTCTATTCAGTGCTATTTGTTTGGGTTTTAAAGAAAACACCCCCTATTCAATGATAAGCTCTAACTTTAAAGAATTAATCTTTGGGGGCACCTTGATGGCTCAGTCATTAAGAGTCTGCCTTCGGCTCAAGTCATGATCCCAGGGTCCTGGGATCAAGCCCTGCATGGGCTCCCTGCTTGGTGGGGAGTCTGCTTCTCCCTCTTCCCCCCTACTCGTGTTCCCTCTCTCGCTGTGTATCTCTCTGTCAAATAAATAAATAAAATCTTTAAAAAAAAAAAAAGAATCTTTGTAAAAAAACAGTTGTTAGTAACCAGGTAGTGGATGGCATGTATTACCTTGTCCTTTAGTTTCTCTAATACACCAGACCAAAATGTTTTATTTAACTTTATTCATTTTCCTTAGGATCAGACCCTGGCTGAGCTGCAGAATAACATGATGCTAGTAAAACTGGACCTTCGGAAGAAAGCAGCATGCATCGCAGAGCAGTATCATACTGTACTAAAACTCCAAGGCCAGGCTTCTACCAAAAAGCGCCTTGGTGCCAACCAGGAAAACCAGCAACCAAACCAACAGCCCCCAGGGAAGAAACCGTTTCTTCGAAATTTACTTCCCAGAACACCCACCTGCCAAAGCTCAACAGACTGTAGCCCTTATGCCCGGATCCTGCGCTCACGGCGCTCCCCTTTACTCAAGTCTGGGCCTTTTGGCAAAAAATACTAAGGCCATGGGGAAGGAGATAGCAGTCATTGCCCTGAGGCAATGAGAAACAAGTCTCTTTTAAAAAGCTTTACCAATACTTGGAACTATATCCAGAATGCAATATACAGACACTAGTTATTTTCCTCCCTTTTGTAATATAATCACCTATACGTAATCTCATGCTTTTTTACTTATATGGTTTCTATGCACACAAAAAGTTATATTAAATAAACATATCGTTCACATTTTTTGCGTTTTTTTCACATTTTTTGTTTGAATTCCAAATTTAACAAATTCATTAAAATGGGACTTATAAAACAGGGAAAAAATTGAAAATTAAACATCCCTTCGAACCTTGAACAGAAATGGCAGTGGAGATGTATAACTAGTATACAGCTAAGCTAAGAAAAGCTTTGTAAGAAATGAATTCAAGGGACATTAGATACTCTAAATCTTCCTTAAGATAAAATGAAGTGTCAGGGGCACCCAGGTGGCTCAGTCGTTAGGTGTCTGCCTTCGGCTCAGGTCATGATCCCAGAGTCCTGGGATCGAGCCCCGCATTGGGCTCCCTGCTCGGCAGGAAGCTTGGTTCTCCCTCTCCCACTCCGCCTGCTTGTGTTCCCTCTCTCGCTTTGTCTCTCTCTGTCAAATAAATAAATAAAATCTTCCAAAAAAAAAAAAATGAGGTGTCATTCCTGAAGAGATGACTGGCTAACAAACTTGTTCTGGAAACAATTAAGGAAGGCTGGGCCCTGATCTCAGAATAATCCATGGCATCTACAGTTCAAATTTATTACAGCGGACATTATAATCCCAGCATATTACCTCCTACTGAATATACATGCACAGGCCTGAAACCCTCCAAGAACACAGCAAGAATGATTCTTTTTACCTTACCTAAACAAGTGAAGGTTGAAAAGAACCATTTTGTTAGAGATAATAGAGGGGGGAGAAAAATAACATCAAAAATACTTATTACAACAGACCAGCTTGAAGTGAGTTTATTCTTGTCTATATAGTCACAAAACATAACACTCCTGAATGTCCATGAAATTATCTATTAATCCCGCCTCCTTGATTTGCTTTAGTAAGAGTATAGCTAACTCCATAGGCTCTTTTGCCATCACCGGTTCCCTACAAAGTAAGATTCTTTTTGTCTCTTCTTTGATTCACCTCTAGTAAGTTCCTTTCTATTTGAAAGCTTCTAGGAAGAGTCCTTAAAATGATGTTTTAGAAGACTGTCCCCACAAAGCAAGAACAAATGTACAGCTTCACTCTGTTCAAATCTTACCTCTGACAGCATAGTCATGCTCGGTAAATCCAAGAATGATGAGGTCATGTCTATCCAGTTCCCCGACCTTCCTAGGGTACACAGTGCCCCTACTGCCTGCAGAGGGTAGAATGGCACACTTTTCTCCTTTCTATGCCTCTCTAAGAAATCTCTTACTCCCAGCAGCATTTAAACTTTGTTCCTGTAAGCCTTGCCTATGCTAAAGTGCTATTAAAGGGATGTTTTTTAGAAGGGGGAAAGGTCTGGGAAAAAGGCCAAGATCCATAGCCACTCTCTGAACAGAAGGGAAATAGAAGTGCTTCTAAGTGGCAAAAGAAAATTTCTGTTGCCAGGATTCTTCTGTCAGTCTACACCAAAGGTGATTCTATAAACTGTCCCCAAGGAGCTGTTTCCATTTGTACAAACAAAAAACCAAGGTCCTTGAAGAACAGATGTGGCCATTCCTTACACAGAGGTAAGGCTTAACATGGGTCTAGTGATGTGCTGGCTTGAAAGTAGCCAACTATGGTGTGACTGAAGACAGGTTGAGTGGAGAAACTCTGCGTGTGGGAGTGTTGTTAGCAGACAGTGAGGCAGGAAGGAAAAAGGGAGCAGGTATCTCAGTAGAAGGAGTCTCGCCTTGGTTCCGAAGTTGTAGGATTTGCCGGAGCAAGGCCTTCCCTTCTTCCCGGGTCTGAAACAAAAGCAGGCAACTGTTTCAAAATATGTCCAAGGCTACTCTCAAAAACAAGTTCTAAAATGCTGATATCAAAGTTTCATGGGTCAAGGTAGCCTTTCCACTTAGCTTCTCACCCATCTTCCACCCTCAGATCACAGTAAAGATCCTAAGTTTGGGCCTAAAATCCAAACCCTTTAGTAAAGAACTGCTACTCACATCATTGAATGCACAACACTTTTGGGCACAAGTTGAAGCTTCATCCCACAGCTTGCACTTAAAATAGTACTGGGCCAAATAGCGGAAAGCAGTGCTCTCCTCCAGGTGCTCCACTATTTCCTAGACAGGGAAAGCAGGAGTGACTGAGGTGGTCAGGATGAGATCAGCAACCCAATTCTTATGCTCATGACACATACCCCACAGGAATAGATATCTTGGATATATTTGATGTAACACTGGGCAGCTTGTTCTGACTCAGTCAACTGTTCATGAAGCCTACAACATAAATTGGTCTGTAAGTACAAATCAGATCTCAAAGCAAGCTAGTGATAAAAAGTAGAAGCACAAGATGTACCATACCAGAGAAGCCAACAGAAATAACAACAGCATTTTACTCTTTTCACTCACTTTGCCAGTTTCACCAGAGCCATTTTCTCCACATCTCCCACAGCATAAGCTCTCCAATAACACTGTCAAAAAAATAAACTGGTCACTTTGACCAATGTGCCATGTGCCATGACCTACCACATAAAGGCTCAAGTCTTATAAGCCGCCCAGAAGTGTGGACTTCCAGAATGCAAAGCATTTTTACTAGATTGATATTCCCACGGATGATGTTAGTCCCGCTTTGCTTTTTAGCCTATGAGACTATAAATACTTAAAACTTTCATATGTAGGGGTGCCTGGGTGGCTCAGTGGGTTGAAGCCTCTGCCTTCGGCCCAGGTCATGATCTCAGGGTCCTGGGATCGAGCCCCGCATCGGGCTCTCTGCTCAGCAGGGAGCCTGCTTCCCCCTCTCTCTGCCTGCCTCTCTGCCTACTTGTGATCTCTCTCCTCTTTGTCAAATAAATAAATAAGGGCGCCTGGGTGGCTCAGTTGGTTAGGAGACTGCCTTCAGCTCAGGTCATGATTCCGGAGTCCCGGGATCAAGTCCCACATCGGGCTCCCGGCTCCGCGGGGAGTCTGCTTCTCCCTCTGACCTTCTCTCCTCTCAGGCTCTCTCTCACTTTCTCTCTCTCTCAAATAAATAAATAAAATCTTTTAAAAAATAAATAAATAAATAAATAAAATCTTTAAAAAAAAAAAAAGACTTTCATATGTAGATAGATCAGAATGAAGGACAATTAGAGCACAGAGAACCCAACCCTTCACCCAAACTGCTGATTTCCACTCAAATTGTCCAGGACCCAACTGCAGGTACCTTTTTGGCTTCCACTAGTTGATTGAGTTTCTCATAACATTCTCCTAAAGCAACCAGCATACGAGAATCATTGGGCCTAAGAAAAAAGAGGAACAGGCAGTCTGAGCAAAAGCTTTAAAAAAAAAAACTAAAGTCCTCCCTTAAGGAAACACGATCACTGACCACTATTTCAAATCTATACAGTGACTGATCTTTAATCCAATACTTCATATAATTGTATTATTTTGTGCTCACAGTTAAACTATTAACCCATTAGAATACACTACATAAAAATGACCAAAAAGCATATGGCACGTTTAAACCCAGGTCTCTAAGAGTCAAAACCATTCATTCACTGTGATTCTTCAGTAGCTATCAAAAGATACAGAAAAAAAAAAAAAAAAAAAAAAAAAAAAAAAAAAAAAAAAAAAAAAAAAAAAAAAAAAAAAAAAAAGATACAGAAAAGTTTGAGCTCTTCTCATAACAAACACATCATTAACCAGTCACACTTACCGAAGTTGATGGGCCCGTCTATAATAATAAAGGCAATAAAATGGCATCTTAAGGATTTCATAGGTCTGTCCAAGCCCATACCAGGCTCTGTAGTCCCGTTTATTGACCTCAATGGCATGTCTAAGAAATGCAAGAGAGACTGGTAAGAGGGCAGAATCAAGGTTAGCGACTTACAGGCTCAAGAGAGGCTCCTAACATCACAGTAATCCCCTCCACCACACCCCTCAACTAGAAACTCACCTGTAAGCCTGAATAGCAGCAGATGTGTTCTTCATTTCCATGTACTCATGTCCCATCAGTGTCCAAGCCCCAAGATACCGAGGATTCAATTTCAGGGCTCTCTGGAAATATAAGGCTGCTTTCTCATGCTGAGAACGCAAACTATAATAATTGCCTGATTGAAAAATAAAAAAGTATATATGAATAACTAGACAGGTAAAAATATAAGTCCACTAAAACAGCATTCCATAAAGCAGACATGAAACTATAACCCATTCCCCCAAAGTGTTTACAGAAAAGCCAAATTATACATAACGGGAACATCATCATTTCCTTGGGAAATACAGTGCATCTATCATACATTTTGGTTTAAAAAAAAAAAAAGCATTCCCTAACACTTAGTTTTTCTTCAGCTTATTTCATGTGGATATAGCATTTACCCACATTTTCTTTTTTTTCTCATTTTTCCTCCATTTTTAAAATTTAAAATTCAATCAGCCAACATATACATCATTAGTTTTTGATGTAATGTTCAATGATTCTTTAGCTGTGTATAACACCCAGTGCTCATCACATCACGTGCCCTCCTTAATTATCCACATTTTTTTTTTTAAGATTTTATTTATTTATTTGACACAGAGAGACAGAACACAAGCAGGGGAAGCTGCAGAGGCAGAGGGAGAAGCAAGGCTCCCTGCTGAGCAGGGAGCCCCAGGGAGCCCGATGTGGGACTTGATCCCAGGACTCTGAGATCATGACTTGACCCAAAGGCAGTCGCTTAACAGACTGAGCCACCCAGGCGTCCCAATTATCCACATTTTCTTAACAAAGGGTAGTAAGGGATGCCTCGGTGGCACAGCTGGTTAGGTTAATTATCTGCCTTTGGCTCCGGTCAGGATCCCAGCATCTTGGGATCAAGTCCCGCATCAGGCTCCTTGCCCAGCAGGAAGCCTGCTTCTCCTTCTGCCTGCCAATCCCCCTGCTTGTGTGCTCTCTCTCTCTCTGACAAATAAATAAATAAAATCTTTAAACAAAAAACAACAACAAAAAAAAGATAGGAAATTTCTGTAGTATGCTTTAGATTGGTAGTTTTCCAACTATAATTCCTAGGTTTCTAAAGAGGTACCTCAATGGATAAAAAGGTAGAGCTCTGAGCTCCTCTCTCCCACAAGAATCAAAGCAGGTCTATGAGCATTGGTCCTGAAAAGAACGAGTGAAAGCTTTTGGGATTCTGTGAAAGATTTTATTTGCAGAAAGGATATAGAAGCCATTTGTCTTATGTCAACCAGTAAATGGATAAACAAAACGTATACCTCTAAACAATGGAATACTAGTCAACATTAAAAAGGAAAGAACAACTGATACGTGCGACAACATGGGTAACTTCAGAAACAGCTAAGTAAAAGAACCCAGACATAAGACTAAATATTCCAAGATTCCATTTACATGAAAATTTCAAGAAAAGGCAAAATATACAGTGAGAAGGCAAATCCGTGGCTACTGGGGAATGCAAGGGGGACTGACCGCAAACATATTCAAGGGAACTTCCAAGGGTGCCAGAATATTCTAAAATGGATTTATGGCTATGGTTACACAACTGTACAAATTTACAAAAACTCACTGAACTGTAAACTTCAAGTTGGTAAATTTTATGGTAGGTACATTATACCTCAATGAAGCTATTTTTTTTTCAATAAAGCTATTTTTAGAAAAAGAATAAATCATTTAAAAAAAAAAAAAAAGAACGGGGCGCCTAGGTGGCTCAGTGGTTGGGTGCCTGCCTTCGGCTCAGGTAATGATCCCAGGGTCCTGGGATCGAGCCCTGAATCGGGCTCCCTGCTTGGCTGGAAGCCTGCTTCTCCCTCTCCCACTTCCCCCTGCTTGTGTTCCCTCTCTCGCTGTGTCTCTCTCCGTCAAATAAATAAACAAAATCTTTAAAAAAATAAAATTAAATTAAAATAAAAATAAATAAATAAATAAATAAAAAAGAACAACTGAATAAAGGGGATTAAAAGGTACAAATTTCCAGTTATAGAGTAAATAAGTCACAGACTGCAAAGTACAGCATAGAGAATACAGTCAATAATACTGTAATAACTTTGTATGGTGACTACACTTTTCATGGTGAGTGTTCAGTAACATACAGAATTGTCAAATATCTGTTGCACACCTGAAACTAATATAACATTATACTTAGTATTAATTTAAAAACCCCATAAATTCTGTTTCTAATATAGCTATGAAGCAAAATATTTCTAATAGTAAAAATGAAAAATAACCTAAATAGTCATTAGCTGGGGAGCAGGAAAAGGGAAGGAATGAAAGTTATATGTATCAACATGGTACATTTCTAGGCCAAAACACTGATTCCCCACCCAGAAAAAGGGATATAGCCCTATATAAGCCCTATATAAGCCCTATATGGTGCTAAAGGAGTGAGGATGATGGAGATATTAAATAAGTCAGAACAAGCCAAGTTTTGAGCAAAGACCAAATAGATGAGGTTTTTTTTTTTTTAATATCGTTTGGAAAAGCCAAGTTATAATAAAGGTTACAACATGCTGGGCAACCTACATTGTTATAAGTGCTTTCTAGGCATTAATTTATCTAATCCTCATGACAATTACCTGAGAGAAGGATCTACTGTTATCCCTTTATTAATGAGGAAACTATAGCATAGACAGGTTAGGCCCAAGGTCACGCAGCTAGTTAGTAGTAGAACGAAGATTTAAACTGAGTAGTCTGGTTCCAGAGTCCAAACTTAACTATGCCATACTATAGTATATGCTGTTTTATATATATATAAAGTGCTGCCTCTCAGAGATTGGGACTCCAGAAAAGACACAGAAGGAAACAATCAATTCATACCATGACATAAGAGCGGAAGCAAGGACTAAACAAACAGGAGATCCTTGCCACCACTCTATTCATAAGATGGTTCATTCTCTTTCAGGTTCTCAATTTCTTTTCTTCTCTCCATTCTTCTTTCACCTTTTTAATTCCTCTGAACTGGTTACAATGTGAAAGCTGAAGTATATTTTTTGTCATGAACTAATAATCCTTATTTTTTATTTTTAAGGTAGGTGGGCTGAATTCAACAAACATTTATTTACCATGTCAGGCACTGTGCTGACCATTTACAGATATGCTGAGAAAAAAAATAGTTTGGGCACTAGGGTGGCTCAGTGGGTTAAAGCCTCTACCTTCAGCTCAGGTCGTGATCTCAGGGTCCTGGGATGGAGCCCCGAGTCAGGCTCTCTGCTCAGCGGGGAGCCTGCTTCCCCCTCTCTCTCTGCCTGCCTCTCTGCCTACTTGTGATCTCTGTCAAATAAATAAATAAAATCTTTAAAAAAACAAACAAACAACAGTTCATTAAGGAGTTCACCTCAAGGGGCACCCGGGTGGGCTCAGTTGGCTAAGCATCTGCCCTCACCTCATGTCATGATCCCTGTGGCCTGGGATCAAGCCCCCCCCCCCCCCCAGGCTCCTTCTCAGCGAGGGTCCGCTTCTCTCTCCCTCTCCCAAGCCCCCCCTTGTGCTTTCTCTTGCTATCTCTCTCTCTCTCTCAAATAAATAATATCTTAAAAAAAAAAAAAAGGAGTTCATCTCAAATGATTATTAAAAAAACAAAAAACTCCTAAATCATTACTCTTCATACATGTCTCCTTTAATTTTAATTGGCTCTAAGTCAAGAGGTGAAAAAAAGGATTGCACCTTATCTCCCGACCTGTTTTCTTTCTTCACGTACAGGGCACTGTTACCCATCCGATTACCCAGTTGCCAAATCCTGTTTGTTCTATTTCCTAAATATCTTCTAAGTCCCATAGCCTCTCTCCATCCCTCCTGTCAATATCTCAGTGTAGGCTCTGATCATCATCCCTAGACTAGATTATTGCAAAAATCTCCTAGCTGGTCTCCCTGCTTCTAGTCTTGCCCTTTTTCTAATCCTTCCAGCACGTTGTCTATAGTCATCATTTGAAAATGAAAATGAGAACTTTCATTACTCTCTGATTAAAAATTCTTCAGAAGACTCCTACCGCCTTCAAAATAAAATCCAAATGTTCAGCAAGGCATAAAAGACTCTTCAAGATCTGGCCCCTTTTGAACATTCCCACCTCCCACACCATGCTTCCAGACGCCGAGCTCCTTCAGGCACAATGCCTGTTTCATACTTCAGTGCCTCTGCAGTGCAATGCCCTTCCCAAGTCCATCCTTTTCCTCCCTCATTGAACTCTTTCACTTCTGCCCAGCCTTCAAGCACCATCTTCTCAAGAAGTCTTCCCTAGGGGCACCTGGGTGGCTCAGTGGGTTAAAGCCTCTGCCTTCGGCTCAGGTCATGATCTCAGGGTCCTGGGATCAAGCCTCAAGTCGGGCTCTCTGCTCAGCGGGGAGTCTGCTTCCCCTTCTCTCTCTGCCTGTCTCTCTGCCTACTTGTGATCTCTCTCTTTCTGTCAAATAAATCAATAAAACCTTTAAAAAAAAAAAAAACAGAAGCCACCTCTATTAAGGTACGATTGCAAACGAAGGCTTTAGCCAAGTTTGTAACAGCCCTCCTGGTAAAAGGAGCCTCAAAACTCGCTATAGGACAGTCCCTGACTGTAATGACTTCACATCAGGTCCAGAGTGTCTTAGAGACCAAAAGCCACCAAGGGATGATGGGAAACTTTTTTTTTTAAAGATTTTATTTATTTTTCAGAGAGCAAGAGTGCACAAGCAGGGACAGTTGCAGGCAGAGCTGGCAGAGGAAGAAGTAGGCTCCCTGCTGAGCAAGGAGCCCAATGCAAGACTCAGTCTCACCACCCTGGGATCATGACCTGAGCTGAAGGCAGATGCTTAACGGACTGAGCCACCCAGGCGTCCCATGGGAAACTGACTTATTAAACACCAGCCAATGCTTATAGATATGCCTGAAATAATACTTAAAACCTGTCAAACTTTAAACTCAGCTACCCTATGCATGGACCTGATCATCATAACTTCTATAGAGCATAACTGTTCAGAGGTCATTGATCTTGCTTATTCTAGTCAATCAGATTTAAAAGATTCCCCTATCGGGGCGCCTGGGTGGCTCAGTGGGTTAAAGCCTCTGCCTTTGGCTCAGGTCATGATCTCAGGGTCCTGGGATCGAGCCCCGCATTGGGCTCTCTGCTCGGTGGGGAGCCTGCTTCCTCCTCTCTCTCTGCCTGCCTCTCTGCCTACTTATGATCTCTCTCTCTCTGCCAAATGGATGAATAAAATCTTTAAAAAAAAAAAAAAATTAAAAAAAAGATTCCCCTATCAAAAATGCAGACGACAGTTAGTTTACCAATGGCAGTTGTTTCATGAAAAAGGGGTAAGAAAAGCTGGGTATGCTATAGTCAGTCTAACTCAGACTGCTGAGGCCAAAGCCCTGTCAGCAAACACATCTGTCCCCAAAGCAGAATTCATAGCACTCACCTGTGCTTTGCAATTGGTAAAAGCCTTAAAAATATTTATACTGACTCCAAATATGTCATCCTAGCCCTATATGCCCAAGAGCAATTTAAAGAAAAGGGGATTATTATCAAGCCATAGCTCCCCCATGAAATGGGCCTGAAAGTCACACATATTCAAAGGATGACCCTCCAAAACCAAATAGCCCTTAATATCCTGACTGCAGTTCAAGGAGGCCCAGTATTAGATGGCTGGCTCCTGGCTGGGACCTAATGGCTATGCGACTCTAACTTGTGGCCATGTCTCCTCCAGGCTGGACAGGCCAAGATACTCTGGGTTTTGCCTGGATGCATGGAGGCATTATTAAAACCATTACCAAATCAGCTAACCTTCCGAATTTAAAACAATGGTGGGTATGTTCTGTGTCTTGCTGGTATGACCACCTAGCCGCGTCTTTGTTCCCTCTTTAAGACTGGAGGATGTC
>JAPYYM010001024.1:0-13983 GCA_028534135.1 Potos flavus | reverse complement strand
TGCTTAACCGACTGAGCCACTCAGGCACCCCAAATACATTTTTTTCAAAGGATGACTCAAAAAAAAAAAAAAAGTTGGAAAGAAAAGATTTTAGTCAGTCTCCCATTAGAATTGAGTCATTTTCTCTAAAACACTTTAATTTAGTTGATGGAATTTAGAACTCATGGAATCCTACCTTTGTAATGTAGATTGTACTTAGCTAAATCATCCTCTAAACAGTATGATTTTGGCAAGAAGAATTATAGAAAAAACAAACTACCTGGGATTTCAGATTTGGTGCGACGTACCTATTTCCTGCTTGCTTTCCATCTAGGTGCACCCCCAGAAGTCCCTGAAGAAAGTGAGTCAGGATGTGTTCTACCTGCAAGTCTCGGAGCCAACAGTTTGAAGAAAAGCAGTTGGGGGTTCTTATTTACCGGGATTGTTGGCGGGACGCTGGTGGCCGTGTATGCCGTGGCCACACCGTTTCTAACGCCAGCCCTCCGAAAAATTTGTCTGCCTTTTGTACCTGCAACTACGAAGCAGATTGAAAATGTTGTGAAAATGTTGCATTGCAGAACAGGATCCCTGGTCGACATTGGCAGTGGCGACGGGCGTATTGTGAGTTATGCTGAGACACTCAAAGGTTTTGAACTAGAGGTTTTAAAATTCTTGCTTCGTTGTTTCTTCTTCTTTTTTTTTGTATCAAGTTTTTATTTAAATTCTAGTTAGTTAACATAGAGTGTGGTATTGGTTTCAGGAGTAGGATTTAGTGATTCATACTGGTGCTCATCACAAGTGCCCTCCATGATCCCCATCACCCGGCTAGCCCATCCCAGCTTCACCTTACTTACGAGGTTTATGCCAAGACCTGTTAAATCTGATAGTTTAATAAAGTAGTCGTTTATTTTGTGTGTTTGGCCAAACTCTCAAACGCTCCAGCATGAACTGGAATTTATTTTTCTCATATTTATTTTTCTCATATTTTTCTCGTATCCTCAGGACCAGCCCACTGTCCTCACCTTACAGAGGCCGGTAGCCTTCTGCAGTTAACTTTATTGTGACTCCTTCCACTTTAATTTTACCTGTTTTCAACTTTAAACAGTCTTTATTTATTTTATTTTTAAATTTATTTTTATTTATTTATTTGACAGAGAGAGAGATCACAAGTAGGCAGAGAGGCAGGCAGAGAGAGGGGGGGAAGCAGGCTCCCTGCCGAGCAGAGAGCCCGATGCGGGGCTCGATCCCAGGATCCCGAGATCATGACCTGAGCCGAAGGCAGAGGCTTAACCCACTGAGCCACCCAAGAGCCCCCCCCTCTTTTTTTTAAACAGTCTTTAAATACTAAGGAAATGTGTAAGTAATTGCAGGTTCTAAGGAAATGTGTAAGTAATTGCAGGTTCTCATAGACAAGTCATTTTGATCGCAGGTTAGAACTAGTTGACAAATCATTCTCCTGGGCAGTTTTGTTTTGCCCGCGGCTGTGCTATCACTGATGGAGAGAGATGCTGGGTGTTCAGGGACTTCTCGTCGGGCTGAGCCAGAGGTTGGCCAATCCAGAAATGCTCTATCCAGAGCAAACCTGATGGTTGTGATGCTCCGGGTGAAATCTTCAACAAAAACATGAAAACTGAGTTTAAATCAGCATTGTCATGTCTACAAAGCTACTTAGTTTTAGAGATCTTTACACGGCGTTTTCAACAAAAGAAGTGCCTTTCGATTGGACATTTTGTGATTATAGACCATAAATAGGAAGTAGTCCTATCATTGGGCCACGTTAAGTTGCTGTTTTTCTTTTTTTTAAATGAAATTAATTAAAAAAATTCTAATTTTTTATTTATTGTTTATTTTTTAAATTCCAGTATAGTTAGCATACCATGTTATGTTAGTTTTAGGTGTATGATACAGTGATTGAACAATTGTTCGCATGACTCGTTGCTCATGACGATAAGTGTACCGTTAATCCCCTTCACCTAGTTCACCCATCCCCCTGCCCGCCTCCCGTCTGGGGACCAGTAGTTTGTTCTCTATATTTAAGAGTCTGATTTTTTTTTGTTTCTGCATTTGTTCATTTGTTCCGTAAATTCCACATGTGAGTGAAATCATATGGTATTTGTCTTTCTTTGACTTATTTCACTTAGTATCATCCCATTCTAGATCCATCCATTCTTTGCAAATGGCAAAATTTCGTTCTTTTTCCGTGGCTGAGTAATATTCCATTGTCTATATGTATATACACCACATCTTCTTTATCCATTTATCTACGTTGGACCCTGGGGCTGCCTCCATAATGTGACAATTGTAAATAATGCTGCAGTAAACATAGAGGTATGGGTATGTTTTCAAATTAGTGTTTTCATGTTCTTTGGGTAGATAACCAGTAGTGGAATTACTGGATCATATGGTATTTCTCTTTTTACTTTTTCGGGGAACCTCCATACTTTTCCACAGTGGCTGCACCAAATTCACATTCCCATGCATAGTACACGAGGGTTCCTTTTTCTCCACATTGTCACCGACACTGGTTTCTTGTGTATTTGATTTTAGCCATTCTCACGAATGTGAGGTGGTATCTCATTGTAGTTCTGATTTTCATTTCCCTGACGATGAGTCATGTTGAACATCTTTTCATGTGTCTGTTGGCCATTCTCCATGTTTCTTTGGAGAAATGTCTCTTCGTGTCTTCTGCCCGTTTTTAACTGGATTATTTATTGTTTTGGTGTTGAGTTGTATACGTTCTTTACATATTTTGGATATTAACCCCTTATTGGATATCATTTGCAGAGATCTTGCATTCAGTAGGTTGACGTTTTTCTTCTTACCTTGAATAAACACTGGCCTCTTTCTGCAGGTGATAGCAGCTGCAAAAGCAGGATTCAGAGCCGTTGGTTATGAATTAAACCCATGGCTGGTTTGGTATTCCAGATACCGTGCTTGGCGAGAAGGGGTGCAGGACTCTGCCAAATTTTATATTTCAGATTTGTGGAAGGTATGTAAGGCAGAGAATGGTCCTAGGAAATGCCAACCAAAACTTTGTAATTCGTAATTAGTGTGATTAAAAACTGAGGATGTATTAAAAGAAAAACAGTTAAGATACAAGTATATATTTCAGCATCATGAAATGTGAACACTTTTTAAATTGATGGATTTACACGTCAACGCTTTTAGAGTAGAAGCTTAAGGTCTTAGACCTGATAGGTCACGTGAATTCCAAGAATTTGCTCAATTAAAAAAGTTCTCCTTTCTGTTCATTACAAAATGATGAGATTTTTATTTCATTTGGAAATCTTATAAATTATAATCCAGGCATTAACTTGTTAATGGCCTTCTTGGTAAATGGTAGACCTTGTGCACGTGTGTGCAAGTGTGTGTGTACACAGAGGTGTGTTTTTGTGTGTGGCTATGTGTGTACGTGGTGTCCACAGAGAGACAGAGATGAGTGCAAAAGAGAATCCACCGATTATATTGTCGTGGTTCCTTCTGGTCTTCATAATGTATAAGATACTTCAAGTTTATTTGTACTCTAAAAAAAAATGTCCTGTAATTTTGCTTTAGAAATGCTCCATGAAATGCTTTTCCTTAAATAAGAATTTCCGATTGTAATGTTGTCATCAGTAGCTTAAAAAATTCACTTGAGTTTTGCTTGCATTGTTTTTTTAGAACATATATATATAAACGATCTCTCTCTAGAGTAAATAAGACTTTTTATTGCGTAATAAGAATTTTGACTGGCAAAGCACTTTTCCCTCCAGTTTTTCAACTAAGATCACTTTATTCCATTTTTTTACTTAGTCTTTTAGAGAAGAGGAGGGGGCCTAGAATCTGAGGGTGGCCCAACATAAAAGATAGGTACTTGTCCGATGTCACGTGTTCTTGCTGAGCGAGCTTGGCGTATGGTGGGGAAGGGCAGGAAGTGTGGCTCAGGCCGCAGATGGCCCAGGGCAACTGGCGTGGCCACCAGCTGGTCACTGGACGAGTCACTGGCGTTTCCGACAGATGACCCCTGGGTGGGCCCTGCCAGGAGCATCCCCGAGGTTGACAGCAGTGACTTAGGGGAGGTGTTTGGACAACTGCAGTGGATCAAATTAACAGAAGCGTAAAATCCATGTTTATGAAGTGGAAAATTCGTGAAATCTTAAAAGGAGCCACTCTTTGTGAAAACCTACTATTGGACAAAATGGGAAATTGCTCCTCCTTTTGAAACAAATGTTAAGCTTGATGCTTGGCCTTTTAAAACTAATCTGTGCATCGTTCCCCCCCTCCTCTAGGTCACTTTCTCGCAATACTCAAACGTCATTATTTTCGGTGTGCCTCAGATGGTGAGTATGCGCCCCCTGCCCCCTGGTTGGTTGGCTTCAGGTCTTGTGTACACCCTCCAGCTCTGACAGGCCACTTCCTTGTGGCCGCCTGCCCGCCCATGGGCCCAACAGCAGCCCCCCAGAGATCCGGGGTGGGGGACGTTGGATTTCACTTCACTGGCTTGACGAAGTACCTCGGGGCCTCAAAAGTTGAATCGTAAAAGAGGCTTGTCGTAAAACTTTTGCTTCGGATAAGATTCTCAATGATCTCCTTAAGCCCTAAAAACTCCAATCTGGAAACTGCTTTATGAGCTCCCGGTGTCTAATGTAGTTGGAGATTTCCGCGGTTGCTCTCTTAACAGCCAGCTGAAGTCACTTGGGAGAGTTAATGGCACGTTCCTTTGAATTGATCGTTCCTCCGATTTTGCAGTAAGGCCGTTTTCAGGGCGGGCGAGCGGCGGCTGGTTTCAGTCAACCTCAGCTGACCGCCTCGTAGTGAACTTAGATTACACCCTTTAAAAAGTGAAGACGCCGTGGCATCGCGCTGTAAATGGTTCCAAATGTAGCCTTTGGAAAGATGACCAGGATGGGACGCTCTTACTGTAATTGTTGGTTCGCAGGCCACAGGGAGAAATCCCTTTTGACTTTTCAGGGTCGGTAATTGTCGCCATAATATTCGTGGCAAAATTGGATGTTTGCTGAAATGCCGCAATATGACTGGTATGTATGGTATGTAATATAAAAAAAAGGGAAATTCGCTTTTTTCTTGCTTTCTCTTCTTAGTCACACCTTTTCGTAGAAGATGGCTCAGTGCTTGGGAGATTTACCGTCAGGAGCTTCAGGCCAACGCCACTTATGTGTTTTTTTTTTTTTAAGTCGATTTAGAAGTGCTGTTGTTACATATTCTCTAAAGTAGCAGGATTCTATATGTTCGGAATTCTCAGTAAGCCTAAAATTAAGACGAAATGTGGGTGTTCACCCTTTTGTTGTAGAAACGCAAAGGGGTGTGATCCCTCGTCATTTTAAAGAAACTCTTCGGGATCCTAGCATTGCTCTGGCCGTCGACGGGTTCCGACTCCTGATGGTGTTTGGGCAGCATTTTGGAGCAAATAGATTTAATTTGAATTGTGTGCTTTATGAAATGGGAAAGGCGGGGTCACCCATGGCCTGAGGTGTGGGCTTACGAGGCCACAGCAGCTCCGCCCCCGGGGGGGGTGGGCAGCAGAGGCTTGAGGGGGGTGTCACACCAACGCCTTGTGGCCTGGGGGCTTCAACTCCATGTGCGTCTTACCGTGTTTGAGCATCGTCAGTTTTTGGAGCCGTTCACTCGGGAAATAAGAGGCCTGTTTTTTTGATGAATGCTCTTGCAGTTATTGCCCATTTTCCCGCACGCAGAGAAACCTTCAATAAACACCTTGTGGCATCTCACTGTTCCCAACAAAAAGGGGAGCAGCTGAAAACACACAACAGCCACGTTCCGCGGGATGAGAGGGACTCAGCGAGTGGGCAGTTTCCCACCCAGGGGGGTTGTTCACAGGACCCGTGGGGACTCGTTCATGAGTACAGAGCCGCTCTTTTAACCCTCACCGAGCCTTGCCTACGTGGAGGCAGTGGGGGGGAGGGAAAGTGCCAGCTGGGGAGTCAGGGGGCCAGCTCTGCTCTCCGGAGTCCGGGGAGCCCTGGTGGGGCCGTCTTGCAGTGAAGCGCACTTCCCTTGTCAGTCGGCATGGCGACGTGGCTCAACACATCCCATGTGACACCCGCGATCCCTGTGGCAGCTGAGCCACACGTAGGCCACGGGGGAGCCCGGAGGATGCTTAGGGAGCCGGAGAGGTAGAAGCCTGCTGTTACAGATCATCTGCCCCGCTCCGGATAGCACACCGAGGGTTCCTCCCAGCTCTGCCTTTGTGTCCCCCGCCCAGCAGGGGTGAGGACTCTCATCCGGGCCTGCAGACCCAGCCGTGGCGTGGGAAAGAGCCACATGTAACTCTAGCCATTGCGCCTCTATTCACATGTGAAACAGATTGGGCGTGTCCTTGGGTAAAACCCACCTGGGACGTCTTGCTGCTTTAAAGCAGCGAACATAAGGCGCGGCCGCTCCACCGGGCCCGAGGCCTGGCGTGGAGTGCCCTCTGCTTCCCTCGGCTCTCTGCGCGTCAGCGCTCTGTCCTTCTCTCAGCCCCTAGATCCACGGTGTGAACCGTGTTCTTCCCTCTGGCTTCAGTGCCCGCAGCTCTGGGCCTTGTTGGTGAGCACCTACAGACCACTCACAGGTCAGGTGTCCTTTCCTCCGGGAAGTCGTCCCTGATTGCCTCGTGACAAACCCCCATGCCCTTCAGTGCATCCGCAGGGTGTCTGTTCCCTTCTCCAGGGTGAGTTATCACACGGTTCCTCACACGATGGCCTTGGCAGGTTTGCTGCGGGCCCTGTAATGTAAGTTCAAGAGCAAGCTTACCCCTAGCGCGGCCGCATCAGCACAGAGCAGTGACTCAGGAAGTACTCGTGACGTGAATGAAACGTAGCCAGTAAGGGCACTTGCTGGTGGGCTATTAAACTTCATAACTTCAAGGACTAATTTTAGTTACAAATCATGTGGCTGATGAACGTCAGTGTTACCATCATATTCTGATCAAGATAAATGATTGCTGACGGGATCGCGTGGCCTTCGTTCATTCATTTGACAAGTATTTATTCGGTGCCACAATGTGCCAGACTGCGTTCTGATCACTTGGGATCCTTTAGTGAGTGAGAAGGAGGATCATTCCTGCCCCGAGGTGCCTACATGCTCGTGGGGAGAGCAGATATTAAATGAGGTCCCTATGTAAAGGGCGCTGGGCTGGCTCAGTCGGCAGAGCATGTGACTCTTGTTCTCAGGGTTGTAAGTTCGAGCTCCGCGTTGGGCATAGAGGTTATTTAAAAAAAAAAAAATCTTAAAAAAAAGTGTCCAACAGGAGGGGGTAAGTGCTGTAGGTGGAGTAAAGCAGGAGCAGGAGGGGCAGAGACATTGTCTTTGGGAAGGGGGCACGTGGCGGTCTGGGGAATGTGCCGGGCAGAGCCACCTGCCGAGGCGCCCAGGGGTGTGTGCCCCTTGGGTTCCGGCAGCAGCAGGGAGGTGGGTATGGCGGGCGCAGGGAGAGGTGACATCAGAGAGGAGCTCGGGGCCAGGGCGGGAAGGACACTGTGCTGTTGGGGTGCAGGGGCCCTGGCGGCTTTGAGCAGAGGAGCAGAGGACCTGCCTGGGTTGCAGAGGGTCCCAGGCTGCTGTGTGGACACGGATGTGGGTGGAAGCCAGTGACAGGTTAGGGCTCCTGCGGGCGGCCCGGCGGTGGTGTGATGGGCTTGTGCCAGTGTGCAGAAGCTGATACGAAGCGGGCAGGTTCTGCATGCGTCGGGAAAATGGAACCAACAGATGCACTGGCATGGCCAGTGTGGGGCGGGCAAACCAAAGGAGCCATTCATCCAGGATTTGGGCCGGAGCAACCGAAGTTCGCAGTTGTTGTGGCTGAGCGAGGAAAGGTGCAGGCAGAGCCCCGAGGGGGAGGATCGGGAAGCCTGAGATGTATGTGGAGCTGTGAGGATGGCAGTGGTGGGTAGAGGGCGTCTGGGGCTCAAGAAGCAGAGGGGGCTGGAGATTGGGCATCAGCTCCCAGAAGTTGCTGAAGCCCAGGGGTGGCTGAGGTTCCCCTGGGGAGGGGGCAGAGCCGGTCAAGGTCTGAGCTCTGGCCTCTGACACATGAGGGGCACCCGCTAAGGACTCGAGAGGAGGAGTTGGGCAGGAGGAAAGGCCGCGGGGTGGGGGTTACCCTAGAAACCAAGTGAAGCCAGTGTTTTGGGGAGGAGGGAGCCATCACTCGGCTCAGGAGCTGCTTATGGGTTTGGCTGTTCGATCTTACATTGTTGAGCTGGTTTCAACTGATGTTTGAAGTTTTGAAGTTGTAATTAGAATATGATGAGTTTGTGTCGCTTTGAAAGCTCTAATTGTACAAATAATTTTGAATTCCATTAGACAGACATGACACATCACTGCCTCTCTTTGTGCATAATATCAAGACCCAGGTTCATTGCATATTTATGTGATTGACTCGGTTAATTTCTTACCATTGAAATAGCTCCTTTCATTTATAGGTTTATCTTGACTTAGCATATGACAGTCATTGGGAAATAAAAGAAACCGTAAAAGAGAAAAGAATAATGATAACGTGAATATGTTTACAGTGATCTTTTGGATGAACAAAATTACCATAAGAAACCTCTGATATTTTGGAAAAACACATATTGTCTCATTCTTTGCTTATTTCATTTTTCCCTCGAGGAACAAAACTTTTTTTTTTTTTTTAAGAAACCTTTTATCGGCTGTGAAAAGAGTAGAAATATCCCGTCCTTAATGGAATTCATTTTTGGTTATCTTGGTATTAATTCTCATGAAGAATCAAGAGTTTAGGCTCACTTTAGCCAGAGGTCACACGGAGGACTTTCCCCAAGCCACTTTTTAAAGATATAGGTCAGGAATAAAGTCTTCATAGAAGGACTATTGATTTGTTTGTCTTGATTTATTTGGTTAGTTTTAAAGGGATTAGTTTTTGCTCAGATCTTGGTTTCGAGATATCATTTCCCATTTAGAGGAGCCAGGGATGTCTGAGAGGTGACTGATCTGAGGGCTGAGGAGGGGGATCGATACAAAAGCTGGGAGCATTTTGTGGAGCCCAAATATGAGGAAGTGTTCAGAGTATTTGTTGGGGGCGCATCCAAAGGAGAGAGAGGCTAACTTGAGGAGGCTCCCCAGGGCCAGCCTGGGACAGTCTGAGCATCGGAAGAAACAAGGATGATGGTGGATTAGAACCCATGGAGCGGAATAGGAATCTAGGAGCAGATACTTAACGGCGATAGGTACACAGGTAGAAAGAAGGGAGAGCTCTTCCTTGTGGTAGAATGCCGACTGTCAGTCTAGAAGGAATGGCGGAATTAGCAAACTGCCACTTTGCAACCATATAGTGAAAATTAACTTGGGCCAGGACCGTCAAGAATGCTACATCTAGTGAGGGACAGTTCAATGCGAAGCAGGATATTTACATCATCTCAAGCTACTTCCGACAAATTATTCGTTAGAAGGGAAAATTAGTCCCCCCACTGTGGAGACAGCACGTATGACCCTTACTGGGTGGTGACCATCACTCTCAAAGAGAAGGGCCCCATGGGCGCCCGACAACGGGGCCCTGGGAAGCTCACAGCCCCACTTGTGGGGCATTGCCCAAGATGCATGTGCTGAGTCGTCATGAGCTGGAGGTGACGAGATGTCAGGAGAACCCGAGGTGAGGACCACCGGTGAATAACTGACTTGTCTTCCTAAAGATGTTGTCATCCGAGACAAAGGAAGATAGAGGAACTGTTGCAGGTGAAAGTAGATTAAGGAGACGTGATAGTCAAATGCAGCGTGACCTCGTGGGGAAAGTGTCACAAAGGATGCTATTGGGACATTTGGCAAAATTGGAAGGCTATTGGCATTATTATTGGAATACAACCTTAAATTTCCCAAATTTGATAACGGAGCTGAGGCTGTGGCTTAGAGAATCTTGAAATATCAAGGTCCAACCTTTCCTCAAGTGGTTTAGGAAAAATATTCATAGAGGAAGGGGGCAAATACGATGAGCTCTTACAAATTGGTGAACCCAGGTAAAGGAAGACAGGAATCCTTTGTTCTATTCTTGCGACTTTTCTGTGAATTTGAAATTCTTTCAAAATAACAAAAGAAGTGAAAAAATAGTTTTTGGAGGTAAAGATGGTAGGATTAGAAGATCAATTTTAATCGGTTGTTAATTTGCTGATAGAATTACAGTGTCAATACTTGTGGCAGGTAGATTGGTAATAAAAGGATACAAAAGTGATACATAAGAGGATTTTACTTTTTATAAGTCATGTTGACTGTGAAGAAGTTGTGCATGATAGATAAATTTTGAAGAATTATGAAATATTTCATTATATTTTGAGTTAGTAGAATGAACATATTGTTTCATGGTCTAATTTAGTAGTACCATATTTCACTGACTCCAGATGCTATTAATTTTAGGATGTATCATTGCCATTGAAAAAGAAAAAAATATTGTCACTTGTAATCTAAGACTGTGTCAATCGTAAGATGTATCCTGATTTCCAAAATGTTAAAACATGTGGGAAAATGTGTTAAATAGTTGAGATGGGGTAGATTAAAATGTTAGATGGCAGATAATTTAAAGCTGCTTCTCATTTTATTATTTATTTTTAAATAAGGGTATTTTATTTTATCTTTTGGGGGGCCAGGGCAGAGGGAGAGAGAGAATTTCAGGCAGACTCCCTGCTGAGGGTGGGGTTCAATCCCATGACCCTGAGATTGCGACCTGAGCCGAAATCAAGAGTCGGACACTTAACCGACTGAGCCACCCAGGCGCCCCTGTTGTTAATATGACTTCTGTGTTTTAATGGATCATTTGATAATGTATTTATGCCCCGAAGGGATCTTATTTATAGTTAATATTTTTTTCTAAGATTTTATTTATTTGAGAGAGAGAGAGAGACTGAAAGAACATGAGTGGGGGGCAGAGGCCCAGGGCAAGGGAGAAGCAGACTCCCCGCTGAGCAAGGAGCCCGATGCGGAGCTCGATCCTAGGACCCCGAGATCTGAGCCGAAGGTAGATGCTTCACCGACTGAGCCACCCAGGCGCCACCACATATCCTAATTTTTGCACAGGTATTTTCAGGCACTCAGATCCAAAAGAACGTTTGGGAATCTTTTCCTCTGACTCACCACTTACTGAAATGACAGCTGTCGTTCTGCCCAGATGCTGCAGCTGGAGGAGAAACTTGCGCTGGAGCTTAAGGATGACGCCCGAGTCATTGCTTGCCGGTTCCCTTTCCCTCGCTGGACCCCAGACCACGTCACTGGGGAGGGGGTCGACACCGTGTGGGCCTACGACGTGAGCACTGTGAGAGGCAAGAGACCCCGACGACCCGTGCGTTTCCAGTCGATCCTTGAAACGTAGACTTTATTGAGCGCTATTTTCCACGTGTTGGTGGTCTTCGATTTTATAGAGACTTCCAGCTGTGTCTTCAGCGAAGAGTATATTTTTCTTCAGTATGGAATGAAAAACATTACTTTCCTTAACTTCTTCAGAACAAACAGAAGTTAGGAACAGCGGATAGATTTAAAGTCCCTTTTCATGCTGTATTTAAAAAAGTGGTTGTCCTTCCCTTCCGTGCGCTCGGACGTATGAAAACAGGAAGAAGTTGCTGTCACGTTGATGCGCAGGAAGATGGGAACAGCCCTTCGCATTATAAAAAATATGATTTAATGCCAGAGATGAAAAGAAACACTTTTTAAAGAGGGTGTGTGTGTTGGCAAATATTTGTAGTTTCCTCTAACTTGATTCATATTTAAGATTCATGGATTTATGTCTTTCTTTTCTGTACTTCATGGTAAAACTAATTTTCTAGAGGACGTAGGCCCTCATATTTTATAACATCTACTAGGGATAATTTGTTCCAAGGCTAGTGGATTACTGTATTTTATGGAATCAGAGATGTGTACGTGTGTGTGAACGTGTGTGTGGAGACGCACATTTGAACGCGTCTGAAACGGTGCCATACCTTCCAGCCAATGGTGTTCTGTGTCTGTGATCGGCCGTGTCATACGTCGTGATATGGTTGTACATCAGCCGGCACGGATGGGCTCTCAGGCTGGAGGATATGTGCTCAGAGAAGCTCGTGATGGAGGGGAGTCATTGGTAGTAACATAATAGTAAGATAAGCAGTCGTGAGCTTGGGATTCAGCCAGCCCCGAGAGCACATCCCTGCCTGGCCGCCAGCGGGAGCCCCTGGACCGCTGGCTTGCCCATCGTGGAACCTTGCTTTCCCTACTGTCCTGAGGACCCGTTGGCATAATGATACACTGAACGGGGGACTTTTTTGGGTAAACTTACGACACCAAGTCTTTGGTCCGTAAGTGGTGTTTATTATTTTAGATACTAAAGGCAAGCTTATTCACAGAAGTTATGGGTTATTTCTGCTAGTCACTTCTTGACTTTGTGAAAGCCGTCATTTATGTAATATTTCTCATTTATGAGAAGAGACTTGACTGATTTAGATACAACAAGTGAAGGAAAACCTTTGAATGTGAGTAGACAAGCTTCATGTGTCTGAAAATTAGTATTAACTGATGGCTCGAATAAGCCCTGTGCATCACGGGAAAGAACTGAGCTCTCCCGATCATACACACCTGTGACCTAAATACCAAATCGTCTTCACGGAGGTTTGGTAAAATGAGATGGTTTGCGTTTTTAACTAAACTGCTAACACTGATCAGCTTGATAATCGTCATTTAAATGAGCAGCAACCTGGCGACTCATTCATTCATTCAGCCATTATTTACCGAGTGCTTACCCTGTACTGAGCTTCTCCGACTCAACGGCGAATAGACCTGCGAGGCCTCTGATCTTACGGCATGTGTATTCTACAAGAGCGAGACTGACAGATACGGGAGTGGGTGTTAGTGTGTGTGACGTTCTCGGAAAGAAGTCAGTGGTGTGGCCGCCGTGGGCGTGTGTCAGGTTTTTGCCCACTGCGGTCCATCCCTTCCAGTGGCCCCCGGTTTCTTTCTGAGGAAGGAGTTCTCCCCGACGGTGTGTAGTTTGGTCTGCACCTGCCCTCCCTGTCATCCCCGCCAGCCCTGTGACTCGGCTGGGCGTGCTCAGAGAGGGACCCACCAGAGCTCCCTGCCCGGCGGGTGTAAGGGGTGGAGGCAGGGTTCTGTGGGACCCTGGATGTATTCAGTAAGTTTCTAGACATGCTCCTGGCCGATAGCTGGAGGCATCAGGCAATTCTGCAAAGGCATATGCAACTTGCTGTTTTTGGTTTCTCCTTTAGCTTCCCAAGAATTAGATGATGGCTGGTCCTACAACCCCAGAATAAAATAGACCATTTCACAGAAGTGTAGAGATTCGTGGAGTCTGTAAGATCTTTAACTGAGTTTTTTTCAGTTGTGCCTTGAAGTGACCTATAAGTGACCTGTAAGGATTTTCTTTTTTTTTTTTTATTTCATTTATTTATTTGACACAGAGAGAGAGATCACAAGTAGTCAGAGAGGCAGGCAGAGAGAGAGGGGAAAGCAGGCTTGCCGCTGAGCAGAGAGCCCGATGCGGGGCTTGATCCCAGGACCCTGAGATCATGACCTGAGTCGAAGGCAGAGGCTTTAACCCACTGAGCCCCCCAGGCGCCCCAACCTGTAAGAATTTTCTCGTGGAGGTTGTCGTGGCTTCTCTGACTGGCTGGTTTCAATGATCAGTTACTAGGTTGAGGATATTGGTTAAGTGGGCACACGACACAAAGGGAGTGAGAGCTACTATTTTTTTTTTTTTGAGCTATTTTTGATGTCAAAAGTATTTAAAAATGTCTGACAGATTGAAATCAGGCCTAAGTGCTCACTTGATAAAATGTAAAGTTCAAACAAACCAACAACCAAACAAGAATAGAAATAGAGCTTAGTGGGGACGCCTGGGTGGCTCAGTTGGTTAAGCAGCTGCCTTCGGCTCAGGTCATGATCCCAGGGTCCTGGGATCGAGTCCCACATCGGGCTCCTTGCTCGGCAGGGAGCCTGCTTCTCCCTCTGCCTCTGCCTGCCTCTCTGCCTACTTGTGATCTCTCTCTCTCACTCTCTCTCTGACAAAAAAAAAAAAAAAAA
>JAPYYM010001023.1:0-13984 GCA_028534135.1 Potos flavus | reverse complement strand
CTTGTTAATTTTAGCCATTCTGACTGCTGTGAGGTGGTATCTCATTGTGGTTTTGATTTGTATTTCCCTGATGCCAAGTGATGTTGAGCACTTTTTCATGTGTCTGTTGGCCGTTTGGATGTCTTCTTTGCAGAAATGTCTGTTCATGTCTTCTGCCCATTTCTTTCTTGGATTGTTAGTTCTTTGGGTGTTGAGTTTGATAAGTTCTTTACAGATTTTGGATACTAGCCCTTTATCTGACATGTCATTTGCAAATATCTTCTCCCATTCTGTCGGTTGTCTTTTGGTTTTGTTGACTGTTTCCTTTGCTGTGCAAAATCTTTTGATCTTGATGAAGTCCCAATAGTTCATTTTTGCCCTTGCTTCCCTTGCCTTTGGCGATGTTTCTGGGAAGAAGTTGCTGCGGCTGAGGTTGAAGAGGTTGCTGCCTGTGTTCTCCTCAAGGATTTTGATGGATTCCTGTCTCACATTGAGGTCTTTCATCCATTTTGAGTCTGTTTTTGTGTACGGTGTAAGGAAATGGTTCCAGTTTCATTCTTTTGCATGTGGCTGTCCAATTTTCCCAACACCACTTGTTGAAGAGACTGTCTTTTTTCCATTGGACATTCTTTCCTGCTTTGTCAAAGATTAGTTGACCATAGAGTTGCGGGTCCATTTCTGGGCTGTCTATTCTGTTCCATTGATCTTTGTGTCTGTTTTTGTGCCAGTACCATACTGTCTTGATGATTACAGCTTTGTAATAGAGCTTGAAGTCTGGAATTGTGATGCCCCCAGTTTTCGTTTTCTTTTTTAACATTTCTCTGGCTATTTGGGGTCTTTTCTGGTTCCATACAAATTTTAGGATTATTTGTTCCATTTCTTTGAAAAAAGTTGATGGTATTTTGATAGTGATTGCATTAAATGTGTAGATTCCTCTGGGTAGCGTAGACATTTTCACAATATTTGTTCTTCCAATCCATGAGCATGGAACGTTTTTTCATTTCTTTGTGTCTTTCTCAATTTCTTTCATGAGTGTTCTATAGTTTTCTGAGTACAGATTCTTTGCCTCTTTGGTTAGATTTATTCCTATGTATCTTATGGTTTTGGGTGTCATTGTAAATGGGATCAACTCCTTAATTTCTCTTTCTTCTGTCTGGTTGTTGGTGTATAGAAATGCAACTGATTTCTGTGCACTGATTTTCTATCCTGACACTTTACTAAATTCCTGTATGAGTTCTAGCAGTTTTGGGGTGGAGTCTTTTGGGTTTTCCACATAAAGTAGCAATATCATCTAATGTGCTGCAGTTTTAACATAGGGTAATCGATCACAGATTTAAAAATCACAGATTTCTGGTTTTTAAGAAAAGAACTTGAGTTTACATGATTATGAGACGTTTTTGTTGTAAAAGCATAGGAGTTTTGTTTGTTTTATAGTAATTGAAGTTGAGGCTCCACTGAGGGGATCCTGGGACCATGCGGAGTGAGTGAACATTAGCTAGCAAGTCTTACTGGAATTATCTATCGAAAGGTAACAAGGCCATTTCCCCAGGCACCATTTCAACCATGGGAAGCAGAAGATTTCTCGATCCACGGTCCAAAGACATCTGGTTTTAGGAGAAAGGGAAAGAAAAGGAGAGAAACTGCTTTTGTACAATTTCATGAAAGTAGTTTGCAAGAATGTTCTTCCTACTGAAACAGGTGGGATGAGTCCAGATAATTTGAGCTGCTTAGCCATCACAACCTTTGGATGCCCAGAAATTCTGCTTTCACTGGGATGCTCTGCTGGTCTCCGGAAATGCTAAGATTTGGCCGGCAGCCCATTATAAGGCTCGCCGCCAGAGGCTCTTAGCTTGTCCCAAAGTGCTGCTGAGGTCATTAGCCTTCTTCCAATAAGCAACACCTGCCCCTTCTTTACGGCTCTCCATTACAGCTGGCCCCAGAGAATTCCAGAGGCATCCATACCAGGGAAGCAAGGGGAGAGCTCTCTGGGTGTGAAACGTAACACCAAAAGCTGTTTTGTCCTTGTACGGGCGCGAGTCCTGTTGCTTTGATTCTAGTTTCACAGTTCAGCGTTCACTTTCTCAATTCCTGCTCTGTTTCCAGGCAATAGGCCTCAGATTCCCAGAAAAATCTGGTAGGTGAGGTGGAGAAACCAGAAGCAAACTATGACGCCAGCCCCAAAATTAACTCAGTGGATTGCTATGAGTTCTTGACTCTGAAGTTTGAAGAAATGTTTACAGCTCCTTCTATCTGATACCCCCAAGGGAAGGAGACTCAGCTCTTCCACAGAATTTGAAACATGGACAAACTTTGAGATGGTCTCTTCCCATTGTCTTGTTCTTAGTGGTCTGATCCTGTCATGGATGTCTCTTGTCCTTGTATGTTCAGTGGCCCCATTTCATTTGGGGACCTTCCCTGCTGTCCTGCCATCTGGTCCTGGTGGGGCTGTCACCACTCTGTCCTCTTGTCTCCCTTGCACGGGGGCGGGCTTGTGACCCAGGCGGGGGCCTTCTCTCATTGATTGAGGAGCCGGGGCTGCAAGCGATCTTCTCATTTGGAAAGAACCAGACTGTGGAGTGAAGCCAAGAGGAGCCAAGCGGAGCTGGGGATCAGAGCCTTGATGACATTACCTGTACTTCTGGATTTAGGCGTGTTTTCCTATTTGCATACGGATGGTAACCCAGGATAAACACAGTTCTGCACTTTGCTTTTTGCTTCTTTTAGTTAAACAACGTATCCTTGAGATTACTCCGTCTCAGTGTATGGAGGGCACCCCCATTCATTCTTACAATTACACAGTACTTCATTGTGTGGATGCATCAATCACTGATTCAACCACTTCTCTATTGATGGCCATCTGGGGTTATTTCCAATCTTTCAATATTTCAAATGCACAAAGCTTTGTATTTTCCTGTGGCTGTTAGTTTTAGAAGTGGGATTACTGGATTATCATACCGGTGTAATTTTTGCAAGACACGGCACAATTCTTCCCCACCGGGATTGTTCTGCATGCTCACTGGGAAGGGGGAAAATTGCGTGTCTCCACCACCTGGCCAACAGAGTATGTCGTCCAACCTTTGGCTTTTTTTCTCTCCAGCATTTTAATCCTGTTCTCTCAAGTCTTGCCCTCCTTGGAAAGGCAACGCAGCTTCTCACCAACACCAATGGCGTCCACTTGATAAGACTGTGGAACATTCACGGAGGTTATTTTCTAGAGCTGCTGGCAAACCAAGCCTAGAGAGGGTGGAAAACTCATCTGTGTTTAGGGGCAGATCATGACCTCCTAACTGGTGCTACTGAAGAATAGCCCAGGACACTGGAAAGAGATAGGAGTAGAGGTCGGGGAAAGTGAGCACCATGGGGTTACATTTGGAGGTGAGAGAGGGCAAAAATTGTAGAGAAAAATGTAAGATGTTTGCTCCCTGCTAATAGGTGTGCGAGTTGGTTTGGTTTATCTCCAGCGCTAACTCCTCAAGTGTAAAGCCACTGGTAATTCAAGAAGATTTCTAGTATGTGAAATTGTCTTTCTCTTTTCCAGTCTTTTGGGAACTAGATCTTTTGGGAAATAATCCCAACGCCCCTCCTCCCCTTCACCCTTCCTCTTACACACAGCAGAAAGCTGTTTCAACATTGTGAGGGAAATCTCGGGCCCTGTTGAGTTCAATGAGTTTGCCTCAATTTTCCTGTTTCTGATAAAATAATAAATGACAAGAATATCATTTTAGAAGCATACTTTTAAAAGTTCACTAGTGGGGTAAAAGAGTTCTAAAATGAAAAGACACATTTCATCTTTTAAATCAAGCAGAGAGTTTTCAGGTTGCTCAGGTTTTTGTTTTGTTTTTTAAAGTCAATGAACTTGTTAAAATTGTTAATTAAAGCAGCTGTTTTAGACCTTCTACCACCGAGTTCAAGGACATAATTTATTTTGCTTCTGGCAAATGAAAATGTAAAGAGGGAAAAAAATTATTCCTCTTTCTACCAAAAAATCAGATCAAATAATTGAGCATTTGTGCCATCTGGAAAAGTTTAGATTGAAACTTACCACCACACTTTTTGTGGTTGGTGGAACTGCCTCCAAAAATATCTAGGTCCTAATCTCTGGAGTTTGTAAATGTGACCTTATTTGGCAAGAGTCCGCAGCGGGTGTGATTAAATTAAGGCTTTTCAGGTGAGGGGATTTTCCTGGGTTATCTGGGTGGGCCCTAAATGTAATCACAAGACTTCTGAGAGGGAGACTTGACTACTGGCAGAAGAATAGAAAGAGGTATGGTGGCTTCGACAAGGAGAGAGAGAGTTTTGAAGATGGTGGGGAGGAAACCATAAGCAGAGGAAGACAGAAGATTCTCCCTCCAGCCTCGGGAACCTTGCTTTTTGCCCAATGTTACTGATTTCAGCCTTCTGGTTTTCAGAACTGTAAGAGAACTGATTTCTTTTGTTTTAAAACACTAAGTGTATAGTCCTTTGTGATAGGGGCCATAGGCAACTAATATACTTTCTAGTTTCTAGGAAATAAGAACTTGGTCTCTGAGTTTGAAATTGACTGAATCAATTAATGGGCATGAATGAGACTGTAAAGACATTATTTAAAAGAACAAATTTGCCTCTTTTAGGCAGAAACCCATAATTACATTGAATTTCAAGTGCTCCATTTATAAATAAGGTCATGCCTCACCTGGCGTGATGGTTGTCCGGCTGCGCAAAAGGTTCTCGCTACTATAAACTATCTTGACTATTATGTTTTTATCTTTAATTTTTTGAGAGAGAGTGTGGGGAGGGGCAGAGGGAGAGATGGAAGCTTAAGTAGGTTCCATGCCCAGTGCAGAGCTAGGCCTGGGGCTGAGTCTTGTGACCTTGGGACCGTGACCTGAGCTGAAATCAAGAGTCAAATGCTTAATCCACTTAGCCACCCAGGCTCCCCTTATCTTGACTTTTTAAATGTATTGTTAGGCTTACAGTTATAACATAAACTAATCCCCAAAGGTTCCATGTATGAACTTAGGCTGCAATAAAGACGTGTAGAAAAAGACATGTAGAAAAAATCTCAAAATCCCTGTGGCTACAATAATAGATATTTATTTCTGATTCATACTGCATATTGGCAGCTAAGTTTGCTACCATGCTCTAGGCTGCAGGTCAGTTTCAGATCTGTTTCTTGTGTGTCATTATGTGGGCTTAGGAGCAGCCCTCAGCTGGGTTGTAAAGTTCTTAGTGGTGGAGGGCGGGAGCACTAAAGAAGTCGCAAAACTTGCAAAGCCTCTTATCTCTATTTTGAATTGGCCATCTGTGTCTTCTGCTCATAAGCCACTGAACAGAGTAAGTTACATGGTCAGGTGTGATATCTCTGGGGCAGGAACATTTATTCCACCTGAAGGTGAGGAAGTGAATATTTGTGGAAACAGTCATGAATGTGCTCTACTCTTCCATCCTGAAAAAGCTGAAACCAAAGAATGCTGCAGGAAATGCAGTGTTGGCTCTGCAATAGTGGCTGAACCTGAGACTTCTGTCTGAAATCAAGGCTCTGAAATGCGGATAAAGTGGTCTCAGGGTGGTAGTGCCCCTGGTTCTTAGCAGAAGCAAACACAAACCCACTTTGGATTCCCATAGACTAAGATTAACCGAATAAATTCACGACCACATTAATTAATGATAAACACACATGGAATGAAGTCACTATGGGTGAGTGTCAGCAGAAACCAGAAGAGACACATTCCAAACTTTAAATATTAGAATTAGCGAAGCATAAAAATTAGTTATGCCTTGTTTAATGAAGTAAATTTCGGAAATACAAAATAAACCATCAGGAATGATGAAGCCGAGTAGAAGAATAAAAAACTCGATGGGCTAAACAAAAAAACCTAGACTCAACTAAATAGTTATTGAGCAAAGCAGAAGAGAGATCTGCATAAACCCCTCAGAATGCAGCACCAAGGGACAAGGAGGTGGGATATGTTAAAGAGGGTAAGAGACACAATAGAATGAGAAAGTCTCCATGTGATCAGTTGGAATCTCAGAGGGACAAATCTAGAGAATGGAGAAAGCAGTATTTGGAGAGATGAAAGCTGAGCATTTTCCAGAAATAAGAAAGAACTTAAATCCACAGATAAGGCTCAAAGTCGATTAGGCAGGTTAAATAAGAGGAGAGCCACATATAACCAAATTATAGAAAGCTCAGAACACCAAGAATGAAAAGCAGCTAAAGATAAAACAAATGACTTACACGGAAACAATAATTAGACTAAGAGCTGCCCATTCATCACTGGCAATGGGAGCCAGAAATCAGAGGAATAACATCTTCAAAATGCAGAGAATGAGACCATCCTTTTACCTTGGATAAGACTATTGAGTTTTTCTTAAAGGTTGTCCTGTCCTCCAGTTGCCGCCAAAAGGATTCACAAACTTATTACTTTAGAGGGGTGGGCTTGGGTAAATCGGTGATACCAGTCACATTAAGAAGATTTATTTACATCTTTCTACATTCTATAACCACTCTGAGTCTGCTTCTAATATATAATTTTCATCATCTTCCATGTATGGAGACATTTTCAGATAAACAGAAACAGAGTTTATCACCAGTGAGCCTTTACTAAAAAAATTTAAAGGGGCGCCTGGGTGGCTCAGTGGGTTAAGCCTCTGCCTTCAGGCTTTCTTTTTAAAGAACCTGAGTCACCAAAAAATTGAAGAGAAAAATGTAGTGCGATTTATATGAAATGTATGCAAATACTCTGTATTCAGCTGTGGGTACTTCCCAGGCTTGATCAAGATACACACAGTTAGCTAAGCCAACTCAATTTGTAAAGAGGCTTAATGTTAAAATGTTCCCTATTTGTCATCACCCGTTGTACTTTAAAATCGTTCTTTTTTTTTAAAAGATTTTATTTATTTATTTGACAGAGAGAGAGAGATCACAAGTAGGCAGAGAGAGAGGGGGGGAATCAGGCTCCCTGCTGAGCAGAGAGCCTGATGCAGGGCTCCATCCCAGGACCCTGAGATCATGACCTGAGCTGAAGGCAGAGGCTTTAACCCACTGAGCCACCCAGGCGCCCCTAAAATTGTTCTTGCTAATTTTTCATTTCTGATGACCCAGTGAAGAACATTTACCAAACACCCACAGTATCAAATCTCAGATGGTTAAAAGCAGCCTCCAAAGCGAACAAAATGGAATAAATTCTAAAGAATGACCTACAAGACAGGTTCTGTGTAATTGTCAGGTAGATGGGACCCCGACTGGAGGATGCACAACAGTTTGGATGAGAATGCCAGGTATTTTTTCTTAAGGGTTGTCCTCCCCACACTACCCCCTTCCCCCCCAAAACACTGGATTGCTATTCTGAGACTTCTGAGTGGTGGGGGCAAGTAGAACTGAGCAGAAATACCAGTCACATTAAGTATATTTGTTTACATCCTATCTCCTTCCACAAAGGATTTGAGTATGCTTATAATACGCAATTTTGTCTAAATTAAAAAATCAGGATCATGGAAAATATGTAAAGAGTAGGAATATTTGTCTAGGCTAGAGAACCCTAAATTCTGCTGTGCCTTAGAATCACCTGGAGAGCTTTTCAAAATCCAAAGTACACGTGGCACCCCACATTAATTAGATCAGTGTATGGGGGAGAGGGGCAGAGAATAATAGTTTTAAAGCTCCCCAGGTGTTCCTGTGTGCAGTAAAGTTTGGGCACCACTGGCAGAGAAAATATACATCAGCATCACCTGGGAAACCATTGCAACATTGAGGCCTGCGCTCCTACCCTGAACCAATGCAATCCTAGTCTCCTATGTGGGCAACTGAGCATTTGGTACTGGGCGCTGGATAATTTTAAAGCTCCCTGGATGGTAGCAATGTGCATTCAGCATCGAGAACCACTGCACTGGGGGAAAGCCGGTGCGTAATTACAAAGGGGACTGATTTCATTTTTTATAGGTTCTTTTATGGCTTAAGGCCATAAAGTTGGTCCTGAGGTTCCTGGTGGCCAAAGTAAATAGAAAAACAATGATTTGAAATAATTCTTGTCTTCCACATGTAAAAGCTTGCCAGTTCCTTGGAAGAAAGAAAGCTTTTCTTCAGAGCTCTGAAATGTCTCATTTGAGCCTTCTTACGGGGGCCATCGAAGGATGTTATGGATCGCAGTTTCATAAACACCCCTACAATAAATGACATATGGCGAGTTTCATGTTGTTTCTAATTGCCCTCCTTGAGGGAAAGCCAAGGATATGACCCAAGAGTGCCGGCGATGTGGGCTGTTGGGGTGGGGGCTGTTGGGGTGGGGGCGTGGGAGCAGACCCATGAAGAGAGGATGAGAGGAAGTATGACACACCTTTACAGCTCCTGCGAAATTACGGCTTCCCCCAGAGATAAAGGCTGGGACTGTGTACCTCCAGGATGTAGGAAGGGTGTCCTATGTAATTAGAAATTATAATTCTCTATTAGAAAACTTTAAAATCAATTACTGCCCCCTCCATAAAGGGCAGGAAGCTTGACAAAGGCCAGCTGGTGAGGGGAAAGAAGTCGTGAATGGTACAGGAGTCACAGGCACCACAAAGAGCACGTTACAACTGCGGTGTGAATACACAGGTGTGTCTGTCAGAGAACCTTGTTTATCAAAAGCAAAAGAATCTAGGTTGAAAAGGTGGAAAAACTTTGGCCTAGGAAGCATGAACAGGGAGACCTGTCTTCTATGCTCCTCCCTAAAGGTTAATTTTTTTTTTCTTCTTCCTGGCAGTGGGCTTTTCTGGCATCTAAGTACTGTCAATTTCATGGCGCACCTTTGGTCGACAAGAAGGCTTCTGCGTAGAGTGCTGACTCCATGCGGTCAAGTCTTGAAAGGAAACCCATCAAACGCAGGGCAGATTGTTTTAAGCCATTGTAATGTCTTGGGGAGGCAAAGCAGAGTTTAAGTTAGGTTGGGTACGCCCATTTTCTTTTGAAAACGATCTAGCAGGGCCTACAGCAGATTTTTTAGTAAAGTAGCCGGCAACAGGCATAACGACACTTACGGGTCACGTGGGTTCTCCCTCGAAAAATTCTAAAAGCGCCCTGTTAATCCTAAGTAGGCATCCCGAGGTTTCTTTTCAAAGGAAAATGGCATGTTCTGCTTAAACAAACACAAAAAAACCTCGCAACTGCATTTGCCATCTAAATTTAAGGAAAGGCTTCCTGGAAAAAGTCGAGTGATGAATTTTTCACTTATTTAAAGTGGTCTCTGGCGTTGCTATAAATCTGAAGGATGAAAATGAACTGCTTGCTATGGAAGGAACAGTAGCTGGGATGTGGGAAGAATCCTACGGTGGCTAATGAGACGTCTTAAGGGTTTGCATATGCAGAGGATAACCTTAAACTTGAGTTTGATATTTCACGTTGCGGCTCACAAATGAGCTGCCTTTTATTCAAAGACAACGCTGTCTGTTTTCGAGTGGGTGGGCGTGTACCCAGAGCGGGCGCAATGTTGGCTTTGTGCCCTGCAGGGTTGACACAGGCAGTGGCGACTCGCGGCCACACCGGGGCAGCCTCTCCCCTGCAGGCGGCTGGGCCAGGAGGATCAGCCCCGGGAGCTGACATCGTAGCCAAGTCCCGCTGGCTGGGCCTGCCAAGAATTTAAAGGGGTCTAGAAACATCCATGTTTCCCCCTTTAACAATTACGGCGAGCTCAGGGCTCTGGGTAAAAAGATCATAGGGAAGAGGAATGAACTGAGCGGGTCCCCCCCCCCCCCAGCTCGGGGAAAATACCTTCAGCCCCCGCCCCTGGCCCTCCCAAATGCCCACGCCGCCCCTTCCCCAAAACAGGGAAATCTGGAAGGGAAGGGTGGGTCAGCTCGAAAGGCCAAGCCCGCACCCACAACCCTCCTCTCCCCACAACCCGGGCAGACCCGCCCCTAGGCCGGGCGAGCCCGGGAGCGCGGCTCCAAAGGCCTGGGGGTGGGGTGGGCGTGGGGGCAGAACCCCGCCACCCCGCAGCCCGCGGCCCGCCCCCCAGGCCGGCCTGTGATTGGCTTGGGGGGCGCGTGTGCCCGCCCCGGCGAGGCGGGGAGGGTCCCCTCTGGGCGCCGGGTGGGAGGAGGCGGAGGACTGGGCGGAGAGAGCGGGGGCCGCAGGGAGCGAGCGAGGGGGCGGGCGAGCAGGGTTCCGGAGATCTGAGAGCCGGCTCGGAGAGGGGCGGAGAGCGGCGGCCGGGCGAGCGCGGAGGGAAAGCCCGGCGGGCTCCGCGCCGCCGCCCGCTGCACGGCGCGCTCTCGGGACCGCCGGCCCGCACGGCCCCGCAGCCTTCCGGGAGGAAGCGGCGCAGGCAGCGGCTGGGGCGCGCGCTCGGGCTCCCTCACCTGCCGGCGTCCGGCGGCTCCCCCCGCGGGGCGCGCGCAGGCCCGGCGCGGAGGAGGAGAGAAGACCGGCCGCCCGCGCCGCAGCCCAGCCGCCCGGGAGCGCCGCGGAGCCCGTGCGGGGCGCCGGCTCCATGGCGACCGGGCTCGGGGAGCCGGTCTACGGACTTTCGGAAGACGAGGTGAGCGGTGTTCTCTTCCTGCTTGGGACTCCCCGGGGAGTTCCTGTCCCCCGCCGGTAGGGGGTGGGGACTGGGCCGACCCCCGGGCTGCGCGTTCCCCGAGCCTGCGGCGGAACCCCAAACGCCGGTGCGCCGGGCGGCGGCGACCCGGCTGGGGTGGGGGTGCTCGGGCCCCCCTCTCCACCCCCCAGCGGAGTGCATTGTTTGTAAATAAAGCTGCGCGACGCCCTTCGAGCTGGGGTTCGTTCGGCCGCTTCCCCCGTTGGGGGTGGGAGGAGGGCGCGTGCGCCTCTCTGGCCCCTTGTTCCCCCTCCTCTCCCAGCCGCGTCTCCCGGGCTGTTGGGCAACTTTATGCCTCTCGCCCCTGCAGCCTAGGAGTCCATGATGTGTGTCACGTCTGGGTCTCGGCTGGGGGCCGCGGAGGAACCTGAATTGTTCTCAGCCCCCCTCCCCCCCGGAACTTTCAGGTGATAGTGTCAGCAAGTGCTCTGATGAGTGCCTGCTTCTCCCGGTGGGAGTGGGCAAGACGCTCCAGCTGGGTGTGTCTGCCCCTCTGGCTTGCAGAGTCGAAACCAGGAGTGTAGATCTTGGGGTCTTCTTGGGGGGGATGGTGACGCCCAGCATGGTGGCAGGTGCTACTGGAAACTTGGAGGAAGCTTGCAGCCCTGCCATGTTGTTTTTGCCCCCCCCCACCCCCCCCAGGATTCAAAGCCCGGCACCTCCGGGGTAGGTGGAGAGACAAAAGCTCAATTGATCCCCTTTATTAATAAAGCAAATCAAGTAAGCCACGCCCCCAGGCTGTCGTTTTGAGTGGAAAGAGCTTTGTCTCTACCCTCACTCTCTCGTCGCGGTTTCCCACTCCCCCCTTTGGAAACGATCCTGCTCATAGCTGCTTAGCCCTCTCTCGACCAGCCACGCTCGGCTCTTATTGGTGTGTTGCTCTGCCAAAAAGGGGGGTGGGAGGCCTGTCGCTGGCGCGGCGTGACCCGCAGGCTGGATGGAGCAGGTAGGAGGGGTTTGCCATCTGGCGGGGTGCGCGCTGAGGTCTGGCTCCCGTTTGGGAGAGGTGAATTTACAACCCATGAAGCATTACTCAGCAGGGAGGTATTTCCTATCCTGGTTGTGCATTTCATGAAAAGTTGATGCCTGGAAATGCAAAGATTTCTGGATTTCTCTTTCTTCCTTTCCTTTCTTTTCTGAGGTCCCCTCTTTCTCTGGTGTTAGTGGAGAGGCTATAATCTAGACCTGCCCACGTTATGGCTTCTCTCTCACCAGCTTTCCTGCTCTGGTATGGTGTCTGTGTGTGTGTGTGTGTGTGCGTGCGTGCGCTTTGTAAGTGTGTAATGGAATAGTTATCTTGGGGTGGGGAGAGTGTTTGCGGATATGACCTTTTTTTTCTTCGCGGGACTAGGTAAGGCTTGCTGTGGTATGTAGTTTATCAAAGAATGATCACAATGCAAATTATGTGTGATTTACGTTTTCGATAATTTTGCCATGCTGTGCTCCTGTAAAATAATTTCCCTTTTTGGTACAGTTACCTGGGGATGGGTGAAAAGGATCATTGTTTCTTTCACCCAGGGGGTTCTCCTCTCCCAGGCTTCTCTCCTGGGCTCCTCTACCCTTTGAGGAGCTTTCCTTTTCATTCTGTACTTCTTCATTTAATTAGCAGCCGTCAATGGCAGGCAGTGAGCTTTTAGAAAGGTGCTGAGATACAGACATTCCTAAACAAAGGGCTTTTGAGGTATTGTGGGGGAAGACAGCTGCACTTCAGCTCTGGTCTCTCTTGTTCTAAATTAACTTGATTTTCAACAGTGCGCTGAAGAAAAATATATTAAGAGTGTTTTGGGAAATTCAACTGGAGAAACGAGTCCAATGCATGTCCCTGCATGTTTATTCTTTGTTTACACTTATATCTGGTGTCCCCATCTACTAGCATACATCTTGCCTCTTTAGATGAGTTAACTTAGGTCTTCTTAACTGGTGTGCAGTGTGGAAGTGAAGGATGGAATATACACGGAATTGGGGTGTGTGTGTGTGTGTGAATGGGTTCACTCCTGTTACTACAGGGGGGTTGGGGCTGTGTGGGGAACAGCACGAGGTGATGAAGACGTTTTCTTGATTGGCTATGTTGCTGGTACTGTGGCGTTCCCCAGCACGTTATATCACAAAAGATAAGTCGCATCTGTTGTCTTTTTTCAGCTTCTCCTCCCAATGAAGAAAAAAATAAGGCAGGGCTGTTTTGATGACTTCACATTTCTCTGGTATTTGCTTTTTATGGGAGGTTTCGCACTGTCAGGTTAGCCTTTGGAAAGTCAGAGAATGCCTTCGTAGAATATTAACAAATTGTTGAATTTGCACAACTTGTTTTGTCCCCCTGAATTAGTCAGCGTAAGAAAACAAATGAAAGATCTTAACAGACTCTTAAGGCAGCCCGGCTGATGAAACCGATGGCAGGGTTGGTTTTCCAAGGCGTGTTAGATGTGAGTGCACTTCAGTTCACATGCTTGGCGTTCTGCAGAACATCACACCTGAAGGTATTTTGATGGCTACATAAGAGTTATCTTCTACATCTCTTAGCAAAATAGGCATCCACACCTAGCACATTTCTTAAAAGTTTGTATTTTCATTGGAAGTTGATGGGAAGCATTGTGTGTTTGGAGTGCACTTAGTGTCCTGTCCCGTCTCAGAAAGATTTCTTTTGCTCTAAATACTCATGGTGACGAAGCATTGGGGTGGGACGCTGAGACAGAGGACCTTGCTGCCAGGTCTCTCCAGCTTGTAGAATGAAAGGGGTTAAATACAGGCTTTGCTTATGTGAGTGCATGGACTGTTTATTTTTTGTGTCTTTCTGGCTGAGGTTCCTCGATGAGATAGAGTTCATATTTACTGATTTAAATCAGGTCACCTTAGGGAAACTAAATTTGAAATTGCCATCAGATGAAGGACTTTGGTGTTAGAGAGATTAGCAAATTAGCAAAATTTGTGATGCAGGGCCCAGCATCAGATTTGGTTTGGAATCAAAACAGTTGGACTAGTTGCTGCCTCTGGCTTGGTTCCTTGGCAGTTTTTTGTTTTGCTTTTTGTTCTTATTTATTTTTTTGGCAATCTAGCAGATTTTGGCAGTTTACTTGAGAATGTTACTGTTAACCTCTTGAAGTCTTCTATGACAACGTCTTAGAAAGGTGTCCTTTATTGAAAAGATTCCTGGGTGAAATAAATTCTAAAGCCTGAGTGACAGATTTCTTATTAGATGTGGCATTTTTGGGGTGGTTACAATGAGGCAGATGGCGTAGAAATGAAGGCCAGGCTGACATAGAAATGAAGGCCAGGGTGAAGAGGATAGTACTTTGACACCCTCCCTTTGTGTTTTCTACAAACACGAATATAGATGGTTACTGTTTCATATTGCCTACTCTGCACCTAGTATTGTGTTAAGGCTTTATGTACTTGTGGTCTCATTTATCCTTATGAACCCTCCGCCCCCCCATAAGGGGTGCTAAGATTTACAGATG
>JAPYYM010001022.1:0-13984 GCA_028534135.1 Potos flavus | reverse complement strand
TTTCCCTCGTCTTTTTTTTTTTTTTTTTTTTTTTTTTGGCATATTGGCTCATCTTCCAGGATCCATCACTTGAAACGTGCCCTATCTACAGAAACTCCATAAGTGGAATTCTTGGCCAGAAGTTAGACTTTGGGAGAAACATTTTCCATTTTTTGGCCACTTGAGAATTATTACATGTAAATTATTGTTGGTATTAGAAATGGCTCTGGTTAATTTAAGAAAAAGAAAAGAAAGAAAAGATCAGAGCAGGAGGAAGGTAGTTCAATGAATTGAAGAAAAGCCTGGCCACCCTGAGGTTGGAAAGTAGGAGAACTCAAGCACGGTCAGTTTTGGACAGTGCCATTGCACAGTCTGCTACACCATCTCTCTTTCTAGAATTAAGATTTCTTGAAAAGAGAGAGAGAATTGTTCTACCTGGGATAGGAAGCCTGTTGGCTTGGGGGATCATGGCTTGGGAGTGGCATGTGTTGATTTTGTCATGCCATGAAAAAGGGGGAAGAGCAGTCCCCTATTTTAGTCTGCTAGGGTGGCTATAACAAGACATCAGAAACTGGGTGGCTTAAATAAAGGAAACTTATCTTCTCACAGTTCTAGAGGCTGTAAGTCCAACATCAAGGTGCTGGCAAGTTTTACTGCTTCTAAGTCATCTCTCCTTGACTTGTAGAGAACCACCTTCTCACTGTGTACCCACATGGCCTTTTCTCTGGTGTGTGTGCCTCTCCGATGTCTCTTCCTCTTCTTTTAAGGATGCCAGTCCTATAGGATTGGGGTCCCACCCTTATGACCTTATTTAATCTTAATTTCCTCTTTAAAGGCCCTATCTTCAAACACAGTCACATTGTAAGGCACTGGGAATAGGGTTTCCCCATAAGAATTCTTAGAGGTCAGAGTTTAGTCTGTAACACTGCTCAAGATAACAAGTGACATTGTCACCAAATGAAAGGGAAAGTGCTGCCAGGCAGGCAAGAACAGCGGATGGCCTCAACCTTGCTCCCCTGGACCCTCATCATACAAACATGCTTGTCTGATCCATACTTTTTTTTTTTTAACTGGTACACTTTTGTTTTATAATGGTATAAATATGGAGTTCAGGGGAGGAGATTTAGGAGCCTAGAAGAGTGAAGGTTCTCATCGGTTAACCACAGCTCCTTTTATCCCCTCCATTGCTATAATACTGCAGGCCGAAGGGGCGATGCTAAGGAAGATGGGGAACAAAGAGAATCTTGGTGGGGGGCTCAGGATAATTAACTGGACTAGGTAGGCCCATTTCAAACCCTGGTCACTTTCTCTTAAAAATCCTCAAGTTAAATAATATATTGATACTTCTATGAGATGAACTAGAAACAACAATCAAACACATTCCTCCCAGGCTTTCTCTCCTTTTTCTGACATAAATTAAATCTCTCTTGCTGTCTACCTCTTTCTCTCTTCTTTCTATATCTTATCTTTTTTCCATCTCCTCTCTTTAAGACATCTGGAAGATTAGAGGTTCATCGCTGGTATATCAGCTCTTAGGTTTGCCTTGTTCTCTGTCTAGCTCTTTCTTATTATTCATAATTCGTTGTTTTTATTCATCTCTCTCTATATAGATGAATAAAAAATATAGAGAGAGATGAATATATATATGCCTACTATATACCATTGTTCTGGGTAATTTGGAAGCATCAGGGAACAAAACAGATAAAGATGCCTGGGCCAGGAGAGCTTACTTTCTACTAGAGAGATAAAGAAATTGCCATAAATACAATACGTAGGTAGATTACATATGGTAGATGATAATGGGGCTGTGGAAAAAGAAAAAGCAGGGCATGGTAAGGAGGATAGGGCATTTTGGCACCTGGGGACATATTGACACATTAGAGAGCTCAGGTTGGGTTTCTTGGTGGAGGTGATATACTGATAGCCCCTCTTAGCCCCTCCAGGTCTACTCTTTGCCCTTCATCCTGCTCTCTGCTGTGGTAGATGACCTATATGGGCTGCACCAACAGGCTCTCTTGTTCTTTGGCTTCATATTGGATAGGCCTATCAATGACGCTGACAGGACACTGAGGGAAGTAGCACATTGAGGTCAGGGTATTAATCCTTCTGCTCCCTCCTTGCTAGGCCACAGTTTGCTAGTGGCTGTAATCCTTACTGGAGGTTAGAGTTCTTTTTGGGTCTCCATAACTATTCTCTCTTCTTGAGTTCCAGTGGTTACTCCCTGATGTTGCTAACCCCTTAGTGCTTCTCTGTCCCTTATTAGTTTCTATTAAGTCTACTCATACATTTGTAAAATGTCCCTTTATTACACTCTTTAATTACCCTAGTTTGGATGTACTACTTGTTTCCTGCCAGAATCTTGAGTTACAGAATAATTAGTACTGGGAGAAGTGGGCCCAAGGCACAGTCTCTCAAAAAAATAAGATTCTATGATTGGATTGTTCAAATTTGAGGAGTGCATAGATAACCACCTGTACGGGAGGAGAGGGAAATGGATAAGACACTAGTAATCCTTGGCAAGCAGAAGTGTCTTCTCTGGTTATTTTTCCACTTCCGAAAAGTATAGTGAGAACCGATATACTCAACTGGCAGGATACTCACATTAGTTCTCTACTATGTGGAATGAAGATTATATTGATAGGAAGAGCCAAGTGGAAGCCCCAAAATAATAAGTTCAAAGCAATGTGGCATTTCCTGGAGGAACTGCAAAGATTAATGGCACCATCAGAGACTTGAGAGACGCAGGGGTGATTATTCCTACCTAACTAGTCTTGTTTGGCAGGTGCAAAAGCCAGATGGGTCTTAGAGAATAATGGTAGATTGTTCCAGCCTTAATTAGGTGGTTATGGCAATCACAGCTGAGGTTTTTGATATGGTACCTTTGTTAGAAAAAACATCAGTAACTACTCTTGGCACTTGGTTTCCAGCTACTGGCATGCAAATGCTCTCAAGAAATAGGTGGGAAAGGTGGGGGTCAGCCCCTCTCCTTCCTTGGCCACATTGGTGCTTATTCAATGAGCCCATGTAGAAAGTGGCAATAGAGACAAAGATGGAGGCTTACCATGGATTTCTCATCCCCATGGCTTATTTGACCAGAGCCACTGCTAATTGCCCAACTTTTCAGCAGCCATGGTCAACTCTTAGTCCCTAATAAAGCACAGAGTGAGCAGTGATTTGTCCTCACAGGAATAGATGCACATCTCAGATACACATTTGCCTTCCTTTATCAGAATTCTTCTACTGGTATTCCTATTTATAGACCTACGAATGCCTTATCCATTGACATGGTATCTCACAAAATGTCACAACTATTTGATGGCAAAGGAGGCAAGGCAATGGGCTCTTTTTATTATTCTCCTGTAACTTAGAAGCAGATGGCTTGATGTATTATTGGAATGACCTGATGAAGAAAATCCTTTAGAAGCAGGTGCCTTAAACCAGTGGCCAATACCTGGTGCCATCTTCTCTGTAGGCAGAATGCATGCACCTAGGAACCAGGAGAGATGAGAGTAGCTGGAGTAATGTTTGATGTTATCTGCAGAATCTTAAGATCTGTACTCTAAGAATGAATCTCCTAGCAGAAAACAGTGTCGTAGTTCAACTTAATTGGGAGCTGGGGCTATTCCAAAGTTCTTTTCAGCTCTTCGTGTTACTGAACTAACAAGAAGATGAGGAGTGGTCACTGTACTGACTGGGGTAATTGATACAGTGAACTTGTCAAACCAACTTCTGAAAATACTGGAATAAACTCACAACCAACTGAAACAAATGTTTAAACAAACTGTACCACCAAAGGAAGTGGAGAAATGAAAAATATTCATCAAGGACTTCCTCTGAGAAGCAGAAAATAATGTCCCAAGAGTCAGTAGTAATTACCCTATTCCCTCTCTTCCAAGAGAAATATCTGCCAAGATGTTCTGCCATCCCAGCACTTATGCCTTTGGATTCTTCAAGGCTTCCATGGCCATCTTTGTAATTTGTTCTTCATATTCTACATAATTTTTATTCATAGCCACATCAGGATTTGAAGATTGGCCCGTAAAGTAAATACTGAGCCAAAAATGTACAGGCTTTAGCCAAGACTAAAATAATTGCCAAAAATTCTTGTTTGGGAAGAAGGCAAGTTTTTCTTATTGGCATCAATGTTTTACTGTTCTCTATTGCAGGAAGCTTTAAGAACCATGATTCTGCCAAAACACTGCACTGACTTGACATCAGAGGGAATGATCACTAAATCTCCTGGCCTGTTGGGTGTTGGTTTGCCAGAAATAGTTTGATTGAGATTCAGTGGTGTCAAGGTCATGGATCAGGAGTGGTAAAGCAGTATCAGTGAGACAATAGTATGGTCTGACTGCTGGGTTGTTGTCCATCATTGGAGACAGACAGCTTGGCAAGGGAAAGATCTGGCTGTCCTTTGTCTGAGGGTATATGATAGCATTCAAGGAACCTGCAAAGTTGCATTAGGAACCATGGGCAAAGAACACTTCTGATTATACCACCTAGATGAGACTCATGGCTATAACGGATTCAATAGTTGCCTGAGGGCTACCGCCAAGTTTTAAGATGAAGCTACCTGCTCAGCTCTGCCATACTTGGTCAGATCCTCCAAATTTAAATGGCCTTTGATTATGCCCTCATTGTCCATATCTTCTGTCCATATCTTATTGCCAGTTATTTGGAACGTGGGTTAAGGGTGTAAATCCTGACTCTGACATCTACTGGCTGTGGGTTCCAAGGCCAGTTACATAACGTTTCCCAAATTCTCAGGTTTCTCATAAGAAAAATGGGAATCGTATTTCACAGAACTAAAACAAATAATACTAAAATTTGTAAGAAAAAAAAAAGGGAATCGTAACATTGACTTCATAGGGATGTTGTAAGGATTAGATGAGATCATGTTTGTAAAGTACCTTCGATAGTGTCTAGTGCCTATCAAGGCTCAATATATGGTAAAGGTGTTTATCAGCATTATCATCACCATGAAAGCAGTTTCTCCAGAGTCCAGAGGGGAAGAAGATTCAAACAGCCTTGGAACTGGTCTTCTTTTTGAAGCATCTTTCATGAACTTTGCTGGACAAGAGTTGCACTAATAAAGATTCTGAGATGGTGAAAATGAGAGGAATATATTTGAGTCATTGGTGTTAAGTATAGTCAAGACCATGAGGATTGAAGGCCACCTGTATGAGAGAAGGAAGAGGCATAATATACGGCAAGAACACTCTTAGGAAAATGACCAAAGTTAGAGGAACAAGAGGAAAGAATAGGAGACAGAGAGAGACTGGGAAGAGAGCCTCAATGGTATTTCTAAAGCCAAAGGAGAAGCAATCTAAAGCGGAGATGTTACTGAAGACATTGTGCAAAATGAGCACTAAAAATGCCATTGAATTTGGCAGGAAGGAGGTCTCAGTCTCATCAAATGAGCAGTTTCCATGAAGTGGCACATGAATCAGTCAGAGTTCAATTAGGCAAAAGCAGTAGGATACATATGTTGAATATAAATATTATAAATTATAATAATAATTATCAATTATATACATTATAAATATTAATATAGATGTATCGATTGTTTATTAATAATAAATACTAATGAGAAATATAATACATTCATTCTTATTAATATATTATGGTATTTATCACAAGAAGTTGAGTTACATGACTATGGAGACTGGCTTAGCTACCCTAAAGTCCATAGGGCAGGCAGGTGGGAGGAAAAGACCACATTCAGGCTAGAACCCCATAGACCCAAGCTGAAACTTACTGTCCACAGGCAGGCAAGAATATCCAATGCAAAAGGAGAACCAAAAGCTAGCTGCGGTCTGCGGTCTCTAGGTCAGGAAAGGCCTAAGCTCTCTTTTAAAAGGCTTCCAGTTAATTAAATAAGGCCCATCCAGGATAATCTCCTTTTTGATGAACTTAAAGTCAATTGATTAGGCAATTTACAGTTTACAGTTTACATCTGTAAAATCCCTTCACTGTATCATCTAGAATGGTATTTGTTTAACTAGAAGAACATTAGAAAACAGTTGCTTCTGCCCTTCTGTTCTTCAACTCACACAATGGAATATTCCTTGAAGCCTGCCCTAATTAGAAATACTAGAAAGATAATTCTCTGGTAACTCAGCCTAGCCAAGTTGACATATCACAAAGGCATCACACAGGGGCTAAATGGTGGAGGCACAAAGACAGTGTGTTTTGTTTTGTTTTTTAAAGATTTTATTTATCCTTTTGAGAGAGAGAGAGAGAGAGAGAGAGATAAAGAGCACCAGCAGGAGGAGGGGCAGAGGGAGAAGAAGAAGTAGGCTCCGTGCTGAGCAGGAGCCTGATGTGGGGGGTCAATCCCAGGACCCTGAGATCATGACCTGAGCAGACACTTAACTGAGTGAGCCACCCACGCACCCAAGACAGTGTTTCTAAGAACTTTAGGAATGAAGTGGGAGACATCTGCAATAAGAAAGAGAAGGAGCTAGAAGAGATATGTGCAAGGGACGATTCCAATGGAGAGCAAAAGAATAAAATTGCAGTTAGAGAGAGTAACTAGGAATAAGACCTTATTGTTGTCTAGAAAAGGACTCAGTTCTGGAAGGGGCAATTCACCATGGGCCCTTAGCCTTCCTTTGCATTCTTGCTGGGTATGCCCAAAATGCAAGGCACAGTCCCCTACTTACCTAGGCCATTTCTCAGAGTTGTGTTTGCAAGTAGGCAATCTTGGACGGATAAGGTAACATCTTCCCCAGACAAAGAATAGGCTTGTCTTCACTTGCTATAAAAGCAATAAATCCCCAATTTTAGTGTTCCTCTCCTGTAATGCAACCCATAGCATGTGTGGTGACTCACTATGGGCTCTCTTTGTCACCCTCATGAGCCTTAGTGGTCCATGAGGATTGGGAAAGGACCAACATAAACCAACATAAAGCTCTGGCTACTACTTTTGCTGTGAATAATAAAGCCCTTTGTCTCTGACCAAGAGTCTTAAGTCGTCTGCCAGCATCCACAAAAGAGTAACGGGCTAGTTAATTCATGTCTAAGCAGGGTAAAATCCCAGACCCTTCACAATTCTTGACACACAGATGAGGAGACACAAATTTCTAGTAACTTCTCAAAGCACTAGACTTTAAATCTAGCAGAAAACTATTCACAACCAAAATTTAAATAAATTCTAGACTTCTTTAAAATACTGGTTGATTGGTGCTTACAATCAGGAAAGAAAACTAAGCATATTCTCATCAAAGCCCCAAAGTCAAGCTTCAAATGTATTTTCTGAACAGTGGAATAGTCTAGTGATCCAGTTGTAGAATCATAAGTCCTGAGCTTTGAGCCTTATTCTCCTCAAATATAAACTGGGAACACTAATGCCTGACACTCTCAGTATTGCAGTAGAATGGGTTACGTCAGAACCTGTGTGGTCTACAGCGAGATCATGGGGGCACCTCACAAATGCTGGTTCTCCTTTCTTCTCTTGCTTCCCACTCCTATCCCATACATGGCCTTAGAACTGTTTTTCTAGCTTTTGCATAGATTTTGCATATGTTTTTACTCAGGCCAGTGACATTCAGTATTGTGTGACCTTTAGATGCCTTATAGAAGATCCAGTCATCAACTAGTTGGTTTCCCCATTCCTCTCTCAAGAGTTCAGCTACTTAGAGCCTAACTTTTCCTTTTCAGTCTGTGTATCAGTCCAAAGTCTTCTTTACTGTGCTTTCTATGTAATAAGTGCCATTTTAAAGCACTTAACATTTATAAAGAGTGCTCCCATTTATCATCTCAGGTGAGCCTCCTCCAGCACATCGGGTTATATATGGCAGTGATATGATAGTCATCCACTCTGTAGATCATTAAGTGGAAATGTTATGCTGTCACCCAACGTTGCACCTTACCAAGGTCATTGGTAAATGGCAGAGCTGGAATATAAACCCTAGTGTTCTGACTCTTAAGTTTTGCGCTCTTCTGTCTTATTGCCTGCTATATCCACTCTTTTTTCTTCCTGTCCCTGTTTCGCCCACCTCTGGGTTGGTTTTTTCTGAGGTCTTGACAGTGTTTTTGCAGTGACCCTGTATATTAGCCAGGGCTCTTTCAATTTCAAGTCGTAGAGATCCCACTTAAACAAGATTTATTGGCTCATGCACAGAGAAGGATGGGGAGTAAGTGGTGCCAGGCGCTGCTGGGTCTGAGGGCTCAGAGATGGCATTAGGGTTTTTTTCTCCTCTCCATTTCTCAGTTCTGCCTCTTTCTGGTTTTTGGCCTCATTCACTTCCTGCTGATGTGTTTCCTTTCTGTGGTAGCAAATATGACAGGCAAGCGCTCTGACATACACCTCCACCGCTTGTTATTCTATTTTTTTTTCACCGCTTGTTATTCTAGCAGAAAGCAAGTCATGTTCTTCATCTGTCTGTATGAAATTGGCTCCATTTGCATCGTGTGCCTATTCATGCGACCAATCAATGGCCAGGTGAAGGGCTGTTGTGATTGGCCGTGCCAGTGTCACGTGTCTATTCCATCACCCGGAAGTTGGCCGTTCTTGGTCTGGCAGTTCACTGGGGTCACCTGATTAGAAGGGAGGCAGCATGACTCAGAGGGAAAGAGTAGGGGAAGGGACGTCTGAGAGCAGAGGAAAACCAAACAAAACAGAAGCAAAACTCTCCCAATGGCTACCAAACTGTACGTTCTAGATCGTCACGGATAATTCGAATTTCAAATATTCTAAAAACTGATAAATGTTTTCCCTGAACTTTTACTTGAGATTCGATTCTTCGCACTAAAGATTATCCACTAAATTTCATGTGATTTAATTTAATACCTGTGAATACCTTTTCATAACGCTAAATTAAAACTCAGGAGCAAACGTGCTTGTCAGACCACACATCCTGATCGGGAGCTCATAAAACGTGGGTCTGCTAAGTAAGGACAGCAGAGTTTATGGGCGGCGGGGGGTGCGGTTTTGGTGTTTGTCGTTTCTCCACCTGCCCACCTACGGGACTCCATTTCTTGGCAGGGAAGCCAGACTGCTCGAGCGCTCATTGAATATATATTTAATGGTGCGACATTTACACGATGCCAAGGAGACTTTGAAATGACTAAATTTAAAATAGATTTTAATACCTAAAGCAAGAGAGAGAAAGCAGAAGGAAATGAAGCACATTCTGTGAGTTAAGAAGACACATTACAAAAGAGCTAAAACCAAATATGCCTGCAGATTTCCAAAATAGACTTTTATTATGTTATTTCCCATCCTTTTTTCTCTGTCCCTTCCTTCCCCTCCATCCTAGATGTATTAGGCCAATTAGTGAACAACAATGATGATGGTATTAAATTACTGCTATTTATGGAGCACTTACTCTGTGCCAACCACTTTACCAAGATTTTTAGATATAATATCTCATTTAATCATCACAAGGACACAGGGAGTATGATCCCTATTAACAAAATGTGACAGGAGGCTTAGGGAGATTAAACGTCTTGTCCAAATCCATTCAGTTGATAATACTTCTATTAGTTTCCTGTTTCTATTGCAACAAATTACCACAAATTCAGTGCCTTAAAACAAAACGTGTTTATTATCTTACAGTTCTGGAGGTCAGAAGTCTGAAATGGGTCTCACTGGGCTAAAATCACGGTGTTAGCAAGCCTGTCTTCTTTTCTGGAGGCTCTAGGGGAGAACCCACTTTCTTGCCTTTTCTAGCCTCTAGAGGCTGCCCTCATTCCTTGGCTCATGGTCTCTCTTCACCACCAAAGCCAACAAGATTAGACTGAGTCCTTCTTACACGGCCGTCTCTCTGCTTCTCCATCTTTTGCCCCAATCTACCACCTTCGAGAACCCTTGTGATTACATTGGGCCCACTAGAATAATCCAGGATAATCTTATTTTAAGATCAATTGGTTAGCAACCTATATGCCATCTGAATCACGAGTTCCCCTTTTCCATGTAGGCAAACGTATTCACAGGTTCAGAGGTTTGGGACATGGAATCTCTAAGGGCCATTATCCTGCTTTTACAATACTGTCCTAGTTACTCCACTCCTCATCTCCCTTGCTTCTGATCCCTGGACTTAGCGTTTGAACCCTTAGCCCCAGCTTGCTCCTTCAGCAGTCTCTAAAGATGCTGCCTACACTCCCAGCCTCTGGCTATTAGGCTCCCGGTACTTCTGTTAAGATGGCTCAACCCCGGACCCATGTATATACATAGTCACAGATACACACGGACTTCCTCTAGGGAAACTTGGAGCATATGGAGCTTCTCTGACTCCTCACTTAGTACACATTTGCTGAGCCCCAACTATATGCCAGAGATACAAGACAGTCCCTGCCAGCAAGATGCTCACAATCAGAGACAAGACACGCAGGTAAACCAGGGATCACAAGACCTTGTGGTAGAATGGGCAGAGTGCTGTGGGGGCAGAGGCGGGGTGTGGGGAGCATATTAAGGAAAGATTCAGATGGGAGCTGACACTGATCGAAGTCCTAAGTCACGAACAGGAATATTCAGGCAGAGAAATAAAGGGGCAGACTCTAGACAGAGGGAACAGCATGGACATAAACCTGGAGAATAAGAGAAATGGACCATTTGGAAGTGCAACTAGCCTGGTTTAGATGGAACATAGGATCCAATTCAAGATAAGGACCGCAACGGCGTAAGAAGAAGGCTGTTTAATGAGTTCAGGTAAAGAATAGGGTAGAGTAATAAAGAACCCCAAAGAACACCCCGAATAAAATAGATTTTTATTTCCCTCTCACAGAACTATCCTCCTGGCCTAGGATGTTCCAGAGCCACATTGTTCCTCTACTTTTGCACAGTCAAGGACAAGTTGCTGCAATGTCTGGTTCCAGCTTCAGGGAGTAGAAAATGAAGAAGTCTCGGGCAAGCAATTTCCTCTTAAGCAAATAAGCCAGGGCTGGTTAGGAGGATGCTACCGACCATGCGACAACATTTAAACTTAATCCTGAAAGCAATAGGACCTGGTTAAGGGGTGAAAGATTTCATTTCAAAAATGCAAATTCTAGCACTAAGCAAGGATAGTAGACTGGACCAAGGCACATCTAAGAAGTGAGAAGTCCATTTAAGATGCATTTAGCAGGAACCCAGGGGAGAGGTGGTAAGAAAAGAGTAGATGGAATTGAGTTTGTGTTAGCAGACACAGGAGAGTTTTAAAAGTGAGAAAGTATTCAATTGTTCAATGCTACAAAGATGTCAAGCAACATAAGGACTGGGTTTGGCATTAGGGGATCATTGGTCAGCAGGCTGATAGGACTTACAGTGCAGGGATGGCACAGAAGGGGGTGGAGAATTGGAAATAAGGAATAGAGAAAATTGTCCAAGATATTTGACTATGACACAGCATATATGGGGGCAGCATTTTTTTTTTAATCTAGAAAAGCTTGGAGATGGAAGGATTGAAGATAAATGTGAGCACAAGGTAATTAATGAACAAAAGTGGTTAGAAGGAGAGAAAGAACAGGATCCAGGGCCCCAGGGAGGAAATAAATTCAGGGACAGAAGATAGACCCAGAGCCATAAAAAAGCCAATTTTTCCCTTCAATTGAGACATTTAGAGAAAATGCCAGAGGCGCTGCCAACCGTCAGCATAAAGATGGAAGGCAGTAAGCCAAGGGCAGTAAGGTCCATCTGTGGTCTAAGGGTTTATCTCTGTTTTAGAAAGTCAGGACTAGATGCAGGACAGTTTTCAGCAATTAGTAAATTTGACCACAAGGCAAAGATTACAATATGAGTTGAGTGTAAGTATTACTATGAGATATAATTAAGTCCCTGCAGGTACAACCGGAATTATCTTAACAGTCACGAAGAGATGTATTGGAGCATCAATTCGCTTCCTCCCATTCCTCTTCTTCTCCCCATATCCCCAAGTGTTTCCCCCGTACATAGATTCTGCACTAACTCATCTTAACGATGGGCCCTCCTTAACTTGGTTTGTTCTTCTGCCTGTGGCATCCTTTTCTGCCTTCCGAACTCAGCGAATTCCACTTTGTTATCTCAGCATTTCCCGGGGGATCTTTTAGGCATCGAAATCCTAGTTTCATTTTAGTATCTTCACTGTGTCTTTTGCATTACATCAACAGTCTGTTAGTTTCAGACTGCCTTCTGGTACCAAGTCGATTAATATACGATTTTGAAAATGTAAATATGCATACACGCAGCAAAGTGCACCAGAGTCGAAAGAACAAAGCAGCAGCTGTGTTGCCTACAGGCTGCAAAACCGTGCAGCGTAGTAAGCCCTGAACCTATAAAGAGGAATTGGACTTGGTTCCTGTCCACCCAAATGATGCATTTGAATTTCCCAGTGGGGTTCATTGCACGTATTCAAACACTGATTTTCCTTCTCCCTTCACTCTCACATGGAGTTCACTTTCAAATGGGGAAGCATAACTATGGCATAAGTAAATATTTATAAAAGGAGGGGAAGGCAGGGGCGCTTGGGTGGCTCGGTGGGTGGATAAAGCATCAGACTCGACTCTCAATTTCTGCTCAGGCATCATCTCAGGGTCGTGAGATGAAACTCTGCATCAGGCTCCATTGAGTTTGGAGCCTGCTTGGGATTCTCTCTCTCTCCTTCTGCCCCTCCCAGCCCACTCGTGTGTGTGTGTGTGGGGGGGGAGGGGGTATCTCTTTTTCTTAAAAAAAAAAAAAAAAGGAAAAGGGAGGAGGAAAGGAACTATAGAGAGCTAAGATTCCATACATGAAGGAACAGAGGCATGAAAAAGCACATAGCACACAAAGAAAAATAAGTAGAAACAAGTCCACCTGCAGTATTCTCCAGGACCTTGTTAACAACCACATTTAGATTTTGATAAATCACATTTACTAACATTTTTCTGGGTCAGGGGGAGGCACCTGGATTAAAGTTATTTTGCTTCATGAGATCACCAAATCTAGGCTATTAAATTACACAGAAAATGCCAATTTTGTTTTGTTTTATTTATTAATTTAGCCGAATACAGTCTGGATTTCATTCCCTAGTGTTTCTGGTGGCAAACCTGTTGTAGCATTTGGGAAACGTGCTTTGGGGTATGATACTCACTACCCACTAGCCTTGTGCATCTGGTTAAGTTATGAAATCTTTCTCCCTTAATAGCCTCATTCTCATAAGGTTGTTAGGATTAAATAAGATAACCATAGAAAGTCCCTTGGCACATAGTAAGTGCTCAATAAATGGTCGCCATATTGGAAAAGGCAGTCAAGGGGATGTGACTGCCTCTTGACTTGAGAGTTGGACCCAGGCAATCAGAGGCTCCTTACTCCTTAATCCTGCCCTTGGATTGTACACTCTGACTACCATTCCCACACTGGGAGCTCTTCCAAGGACATAGCCTTGAGAGAGGAAGATGTGTTCATGACCGAATCCAGCAAAGACCTTTATACTAATTTGACAGTAACTCTGCAAAAGAGAGCATCCCTGCCAATAGGTTTTAGTCAAGCCACTCTGTGAGCTTCGGGCCAGCTGTGTATGGGAACTTTGCACCATCTAGAATAAACCTATGATTTGCTAGGTTGTAACCAGAGTAGTGGGATAAGTGGTCCAAAATGAAAGATTCCCAAGAATTTCTTGCACAGAAACAGTGATGACAGCAGGAGCCATCAGTAGAGATACTCTGCCATATACATATGCACCCTCACACAAATTTGTGAAATGCATTACATTTAGTGTGCAGATGTGGCTATGTGAAAGAATTAGAGAAGAACGTGTGTCTCCTTTCATTTTGCCACCTTGTATTCATTAGAAAAAAAGAAATACTGAATATAATGTTAACTAATTCCCTAAGATTACCTGATCAATATTGCAGTGTGTGTGGGAAAGGGCCATTGGTAGCAGGGAGTGCTTGCAACAATGGCAACAATGGATTGAAGCTCTCTTTAAAGCCAAGCTGGTTATGAACATTTTTTCATGTGTCTGTTAGCCATTTGTATGTCTTCTTTGCACAAGTGTCTGCTCATGTCTTCTGCCCATTTTTTAACGTGATTATCTGTTTTTTGAGTGCTGAGTTTTAGGAGTTCTTC
>JAPYYM010001021.1:0-13984 GCA_028534135.1 Potos flavus | reverse complement strand
CTTCACAGGCATCGCCCTCAGCGCGCTCCCCATGTACCTGAACGAGATCTCACCCAAGGAGATCCGTGGCTCTCTGGGGCAGGTGACCGCCATCTTCATTTGCATCGGCGTGTTCGCCGGGCAGGTGCTGGGCCTGCCTGAGCTGCTGGGAAAGGTAAGTGTGGCTCGCCGGCCCACCTTGACTCTTCTGATTTCATGCCGTCCTCTCAGTTCCCCGTGTCCCTTCCAGGACCAAGGGTAGTCATAGGGAAGCCCTGCCTCCAAAGGCTCGTCCCTGTGTCTTGGAATTCCTGAGCATTCAGGCCTTTCACTTATTATTGGGAGATCGTTGTTGAGTTCCTTTGATTGCATTTATTTTTTCAGGTTTTTTTTTAGAATATAAAGAATACATAACAAATTCAAACCTTACAGAATGTTCAGATCCACCCACCCGATAGCTGTTGTCACCAGCTCAATTTGTATTTATTGAGGCTTTCTTCTTTGCTTATACAAACCTATATAAACATATATAGATTTTTAAAATGGAACCATGCCGTGCACGTTGTTCAGCAGCATGCTGTTTTCATTTACTAGAGCTGGGGCATCTTGCCAAGATGTTTTGCTTTGCTCTACCTCACTCTTTCTTTCTTTCCTACATAAATGTGTGGTTGCACAGTCTTCTGTTTTGGGAAGCGGGAGGGCCTGACTTTGAATCCCAGTTCAACAGTTGACTTGCTGTGTGGCCTTGGCAAGGAGGAAAGCCTCACCAGGTTGGGGTGGGGAGGGTGGGATCAAGGAAGACTTCCTAGAAGAGGTGGCCTCTAGTTGGAGTTGTGCGGCTGAGCAGGAGTTCGGCAGGTGATGATGGGGTTTAGAGAGAAGACATGGCTAGGGGGGGGTAACGGAAGAAAAGGCCTGCGATGAGGACTAGCCCTGCCAGGATCCAAGAATCTTGAGTTCTAGGGGAGAGGCTGTGTGGGGAGCGTGAGAGGCGAGGTGCCTGTTCATTGAGTCCCAGTAGACTTCATCCTGGGGGACTGGGGAGCCTAGTGGCACTTGAGCAGGGGAGCGACATGGCCAGGTCCAAGTTAGAAGGTGGCTCTGGGGCTAGGGATGGTGTGGACATGTGGACTCGGGTGGGAGGGGTCGGAAGGGAGGGCAAGAGCCGGCAGAGACTGGAGAGAGGGACTGAGGCGGTGGCCCTGGGGAGAGGGGGAGGAGATGGAGTGCACAGACTTGCTCCCTCTGTGTCCCACCAGGATGAGGGAAGAAGGGCGTGGCCTTCCCACGTGCACTGGAAGGTTGGAGGGAGGGAGGAGATGGACCACGGGTCATGGTGGGATGTCCACTGCCCCCCACGGTCTGGTGCTTGGACAGAGCACAGCTGGCAAACCCGCGAGCGGCACCGCTGCGGGGGAGGCGGCAGTAGGGACGGACACGACACTGCACACGTCACACGGTGCTGATTTTTTCTGCCGTCCAAACCCTCGCAGCTCCTCTGTGAGCGGCTCAGCTCTGCAGCTGCGGACGTGGAAGCCGAGAGAGGTCAGGTCGAGAACTGACTCCTAAAAATGTGGAGCTGAAGCCAGGTCCCGGGTGCCTGTGCTTCCAGACCCACACGTGGGGCGTGTCCTACAGAGCTGAGAACAGGACACGCTGGGCTCCCTGGGAGTGCGCAGGCTTCTGACGCTGATTCCGACGTGCTGGTTCTTTCCCCAGTTCTCCACGCCAGCCGCGTGTCCTCCTGTTCCCCTCAATTCTGACCCCGTCCACCTGGACACGGCGTCAGACCCCACGTGGTCAGGGCTCTGTCCCAGGGACCGTCCCCACCTCAGATGCCAGTTGCAAGTCCAAGTTGTCACCTGTGCTTCTGACCAAACTCAGTCTCCAGCCCTCTCCTGTCCCTGGGGGTCTCAGGTCACTGGGTTGGTGGGCTCTGCGGCACCCGGCCCCCAGCCTTAGATGCTTTCCAAAAGTCACTCGTTAACATAAACGCAGGTGTGGCTTAAAGGGGTTTTTATGAATATTGAGACGCCTTTATTACTTTATCACTTAGGAAATTCCAAGGGATTTAGGAGCTCTGTGCCAGGAATGAGGGAGACCAATATATGTTTCTTTTTATAAATCACAACAAGACAGTAAGAGCTTAGGTAGGGAGAGTACAGGGTCCCTTTCTGCCTGAGCCTTAGTGACCCTCGTGCCAGCTCCTGCCTCATTCAGGGAAGGTTTTACAAGCTGAGGAACCAAGCCTGGCAAGATAATGGGAGCTGGATGGCATTTATCATTTAAAAATATTTTCAAGTGTTTGCTAACACTTTTTATTGTGTTAAAATATGCATGAGATTTAGCATTTTAACCATTTTGAAGTGTATGGTGGAGGCCTTTTTATACTTGACCTGATCCTGGTCACTGACGAAGCACTTGCTTCTCATCTTTCACTATCAGCCCTTTCGGGTTATTAGGGCCACAGTTTTGTTTTTCTCTTTTGCAAAAACAAAAACAATTCACACTTTACATTTGTGGTTGTCAGACGCGTGATGATTTCTATAATTAATGCGAGTGTAGTGGAAATAGTCTCCTTACCAAAGTGAGGTCCCACATTAAAGAGACTCTTTTGCTTTTTGTTTGTAAAATATCTTAAAATCTAAAAGTCCACATTATGTGTGTGACATTTGTCAGTGTGTCAGTCGCCAATGGCCAGTTATCTCAACTACCCTGCCTTTATAATGAAGCCTCCAGAACGCCCCACAGAGGATGGGGTTCGGAGAGTTTCGAGGTTGGTGAACATGGAAGGTTCTGGGAGAGTGACGTTCAGGAGAAGGCAGGGAGGCTCCATGCCCTCTGCATGCCTTTCCCCGTGTGTCAAATGTGTGAGAAAAACAATGTAACAATGACAGCCTCTGTCCCTTAAATGTAAAAATGTATTTTAAAGTCAACAAATAGGACCGTTGTCCTCCCAGAGCAAAAAAGTAAACAAACATCTGCCTCCATAAAGGCTAAGCTTTTCTCTTTCAAGATAAATCCCGACTCCTCATCACACACCTCAAATCAGCGTTGGGCCCTTCCTGCCACCGGGAGCCTGTCTCAGCTCTGGCTGCTGTCGCAAATACCACAGGCCGGGCCACTTACAAACAAGACAGTTTGTACCCCTCACAGTTCTGGAGGCGGGAAGTCTGAGATCAGGGGCCCAGATCTGGAGAGGGCCCACTTCCCACCTTGTGGGCCATGGCCTTCTCACTGTGTCCTCAAATGGAGAGAGCGATCCTCTTTTTCAGGTCTTTTCGGATGAAGGCATTCATCCTGTTTGTGGGGGCTCCACCCTCATGACCTCCCAGAGGCTCCAGGACCTAACATCATCGCCATGGGGTTAGGTTTCAACATGCAAATTGGGGGGGGGGGACGCAAACGTTCCATTCATAACCGGTCCCTCTGTCTTTTTTAAACCTCTGTCTTGTCTCTTCATTCACTCACTCCTTTTACTCATTCAACACATTCTTGAATACGGAGTTGGCAGCTGGAGCTGCAGCCTTGGGCATGTACATGAACTGCGTATATTCTGACATGATGCTCACGGTCTGCATGGACCCTGTGACCTGGGCAGCTCATCACCTCCGTGAGCCAGAGTCCTCCTCAGTAGCAGGCATGCTTGCAAGTCCCAAGTCCCCAGGCTCCCCTCCAGCATGACTTTCCCTGGGGAACATGTCTGGCAAACAATGACACCGTTCGGCCTGTCCCTGGAACAGACACCCTATGCATGTACCTGTCCCATGTTACCATTTCTGTTTGCTTCTGCGTCTTTTCCCTCCACTAGATCCTGTACAAAATCCAGACGTTGCAAATTTATTCCCTCATTCAGCAAATATTTGAAAGCTGCTCTGTGCCATGTGTTGGGCTGGTGGCTGGTCGAGATCAGACTCGTCCTTGCCCTTGGGGAGTTCACAGGAAAGACAAGTAACCAGAGATCACCAGCATGATGGGGGGAAGGTAGGGCACTGTCCTAGAGCAGAGTGCCAGGAATGGTTGGTTTTCCCCTAGAAGTGACATTGAAACTCCTGCCTTGAGGATTAGTAGGACTTACTCAGGCCAGGCTGATGGAGGGAGAGAGAGGCAGAGGTGGGAAAGTGTTCCAGGCGGAGGGGATGCTGTAAGTGAAGGCCCTCTCATTTGTCCAGAGGCCAAAGCCCCGGGGGGACAGGGCATTGGGAGAGAGAGAGAGTAGGGGGGCACTGGGAAGGTAAGCAGGGGGCATATTCCGGGAGCCAGGAGCCCCACATACTGTGAGGTACAATGAAGGGTGGGCAAGATGAGGGGGTTCAGTGGGCCTGTGGCGGCTGGGGGGACGAGCCCTGTCCAGTGAGAGCAGCTGCTGCTGTTTCCATGCCAGATCCTAGGCTACAGCTGATAAATTTTCTGATTTCCAAGAGAAGTTAGAATCCAGGTACCTATGTCGTATTTCTTGATTTTTAAATATTGGGAAACCAGTTGACTTTAAAAAAAAAAACAAAAAAAGAAACCTTCCCCTTGTGGGCTGGATCCTGCCACCGTGATGCAGAGCAAGAGCACCTGTGGAGGTTTTTCTTCATTCCAGAGCCCTGAGCAGTCATCCACAGCGCAAGTAAGGCAACAATAGGATAAGACGTGCCCTTGAGAAAAAGAGGCCTGCGAGGCTCAGTCAGTTAACTGTCCAGCCCTTGATCTCGGCTCCGGTCTTAATCTCATGGTCATGAGTTCAAGCCCTGCATTGGGCTCCATGCTGGGTGCGAAACCTACTTAAAAAAAGGGGGGGGGGGGCGCCTGGGTGGCTCAGTCGTTAAGCGTCTGCCTTTGGCTCAGGTCATGATCCCAAGGTCCTGGGATCAAGCCCCACATCGGGCTCCCTGCTCGGTGGGAGGCCTGCTTCTCCCTCTCCCACTCCCCCTGCTTGTGTCCCCTCTCCCTCTCTCTGTCAAATAAATAAACAAAATCTTAAAAAAAAAAAAAAAAAGACTTGGGCTGCCGTGCGGGAAAAATGTTAGACCCCAGCCAAACCCAGAGAGACCGCACTGGTCCAGTGCGGAGAGGGGAGCTTGGATGAGAGTAGGAAATGGGCACAGGGATGAGCAGACGAGCTCCCTTGGTGAGTGGTGGGGCACAGTGTCCAGGGGAGGAAGAGTCAGGGTAAGTCCTGGTGTCCGGCATATCAGCCAGGTATAAGGGGGTACCAGAGGCTGAGATAGGGGCCCCGGAGGAGAAGCAGCTTTGCAGGGGACGAGATGACAAGGTCGCTGAGATGAACTGCCCAAGTCACAGAGCAACTTGAAGGCAGAGCTGATTTGAGCACCCGGGAACCTGGATTCCCAGCGCCTAGATTCCCAGGTAGGGGTTCCCCCCCAGCTGCAAGGCTAGCAAGCCTGGTGCTGACCAACGGCACGGCGCTCAGGCCTGCCACTGGCCCTGAGCCAGCTGAGAAGGTGAGCCATTGCTCCCCAGAGGCTTCTTCCCATCAGGTTGGATTTTTCTAGAGTCTTGGACCTGGCTAGAGGATATATAACTCACTAACTGCCTTATTTTCAAAGCCATGCTCCAGGCAGATGGATATTGGGCGTCAGGCACAGAGAGGAATGTCAAATGGAAACTTTTCATTAATCTCTGTGGGCACTGAGGATATTCTGGCTACGTGAGACCCACAGTTATTTCACCTGAGTGTGAGAATCTCATTTTCTCTGTATTTATCATATTTCTCATTTACCTTCAAAGACAGAGACAACTCAGCTTGTGAGGAAAAAAAAAAAAGTAAAGAGAGCAGGACTGTGTTTCCAGGCAAGCGATTGCTTTGAAAAGCAGAGGCTGGAGGAAGTAGTGGGAAGACTTTTAGAACAGACCGCCGGAAGGCAAGACAGGGAAGTAAATGTAGGAATTAACACTTACGCCGCAAATTTAATCAAACACACATCATAAAACAGGTAGGAGTTGAACATTTATGTGACATTTTATGCTTCCAAAGAATATTTTAAAAACATATTAATTAGCTGTTTCTCCTGCACTGAGAAAGAAGAAAGGTACTTGGATGAAAACTGTAGGCAGAGGTGTGAGAAGACGGGGGACCACGTGGGGCCATCAGTGCGTGGTTCATCTGCCTGGGGGTGGGGGGGCATCCATTCTGGGTGAGCTAGCAGTCCGGGACAGACGGGGGCCAGGAGGGGGCCTCCCAGTCCATCACTGTTCTCGGAGCACACACTGCACAGACGACTTACATCCGTTTTGTTCTTTTGTAGAAATATCTTGTGCTCAGTTCAGAACATTTGAAAAACATAGAGAAAGAAGTAAAACCACTTGAAATTCTGGCATATTAGGGGAGGCAGGTACTTTGAGTATCTTGGTCTCTTTCTTTCTGTGTTTCTGTATGTCTGTTGTCTAATAGAGATTAATAGTGTGCCTGGCTTTGTGTTTGGCTTTTAAAAAATCACCACCGTATCAAAATTATTTCTGTATCTCACTAAAGACTCTTTATATGCACACTTGTAAGGTAGCGTAAGTAAACATTCAGCAGTAACGTCGTATTCCATCACAAAGGCGCCCTGTGACTGTTGTCCTTTACTGACTGCCTTAGCCTTCTGAATTTTCACTGTGAATAATATTGAAACAAATACCTCTTTCATAACTCTTTTTCTTTCAAGTTTGTATCTAAATTCCAGTTAGTTAACATACAGCGTAATATTAGTTTCGGGTGTACAAAATGGTGATTCAACACTTCCAGTGCTCATCACGGCAAGTGTGTTTCTTAGTTCCCAGCACCTGTCCCATCACCTGTGTCACCCATCCCCCTCATGAATCTTTTAACTCTTTTCTGTTGACATACCTGATTTTTATGGTTATGATACCCGTTGTGTACAATATGGAAGAATGTGGAAAATAAGAACATTAAACTTCTCCATTTCTGGATAAAGATTCTAACAGTTTTCAATTTTTCTTGCTATTATTTTTAATCATATAATCTTGCACACACACCTTTACTTCATTCCATGTATAATTTTCTATAGCTGTTTATATTGCAATGTTATGTTGTGAACAAGGCATTGAAATTAATTTGGCATGATAATTTTAATAATTGTACGGTATTTGGTGAGTTACCATAGTCTGTTTCATTGTTCTTTTATTTTCTGGAAGTTTGGATTGTTTCCAATGTTTATTAGTGAAACACTGTAATTTGAGAACTTGAGATGAACAATCCCCTCCATAAATCACTACTTAACTCTCTAATTATTCGTGTGGTTTAGTGCCCCAGAAGTGGAAACAATAGGTCAAAGAGTACAAATTTGTTTAAGGCTTTTTTTTATTATTATGTTCAGTTAGTCACTGCATAGTACATAATTAGGTTTTGATGTAGCGTTCAGTGATTCATTAGTTAAGTATAACACCCAGTGCTGATCACAGCACGTGCTGTCCTCAATCCCCATCACCCTGTTACCCTTTCCCGGCACCCACTTCCCCTCTGAAACCCTCAGATTGTTTCCCGGGGTCCATAGTCTCTCATGTTTCATCTCCCACTCTGATTTCTCCCCCTTTGGATTTCCCTCCCTTCCCCTATGGTACTCCATGCTATTGCTTATGTTCCACATATGAGTGAAACCATATGATAATTATCTTTCTCTGCTTGACTTATTTTATTTAGCATAATCTCCTCCATTTCCATCCATGTTGAGGCAAAATGGTAGGTATTCATCGTTTCTGATGGCTGAATAATATTCCATTGTATATATGAACCACATCTTCTTTATCCATTCATCTGTTGAAGGGCATCTCTGCTCCTTCCACGGTTTGGCTATTGTGGACATTGCTGCTATGAACATTGGGGTGCATGTGCCCCTTCTTTTCACTACATCTGTATCTTTGGGGTAAATGCCTGGTAGTGCAATTGCCAGGTCATAGGATAGCTTTATTCTTAACATCTTGAGGAACCTCTATACTGTTTCCCAGAGTAGCTATAACAGCTTACATTCCCACCAACAGTGTAAGAGAATTTCCCTTTCTCCACGTCCTCACCAACATTTGTTGTTTCCTGTTTTGTTAATTTTTGCCATTCTAACTAGTGTCAGGTGGTATCTCAGTGTGGTTTTGATTTGTATTTCCCTGATGGCTAGTGATGTTGAGCATTTTTTCCTGTGTCTGATAGCCATTTGTATGTCTTCTTTGGAGAAGTGTCTGTTCATGTCTTCTGCCCATTTCTTGACTGGATTATTTGGTTTTGGGGTGTTGAGTTTGAGGAGTTCTTTATAGATCTTGGATATCAGCCCTTTATCTGTAATGTCATTTGCAAGTATCTTCTCCCATTCCGTGGGCTGCCTCTTAGTTTTGTTGACTGTTTCCTTCGTTGTGCACAAGCTTTTCATCTTGATGAAGTCCCAAAAGTTCATTTTTGCTTTTGTTTCCCTTGCCTTTGGAGACGTGTCTTGAAAGAAGTTGCTGTGGCAGATGCCAAGAGGTTACTGCCTGTGTTCTCCTCTAGGATTTTGATGGATTCCTCTCACATTGAGGTCTTTCATCCATTTTGAGTTTATCTTTGTGTATGGTGTAAGAGAATGGTTGAGTTTCATTCTTCTGCATGTAGCTGTCCAATTTTCCCAGCACCATTTATTGAAGAGACTGTCTTTTTTCCCCATTGGATATTTTTTTCCTGCTTTGTCGAAGATTAGTTGACCATAGAGTTGACGGTCCATAACTGGGCTCTCTATTCTTTTTCATTGGTCTATGTGTCTGTTTTTGTGCCAGTAGCATGCTGTCTTGGTGGTCCATCTTGGTTTTTATAAACTATCTGCAATGTGTAAAATACCATCTGATTTTTATTAAGCTATTGATGCTTTCTGTTACCTGACAATCAATTACTGGATGTGTTGTAATATTAGACTGTTTTATATTAAACCATCCTTACCTTTCTGAGATACATCTTCCTTGGTCCTTGTGGAATATATATATATTTTTTAAAGATTTTATTTATTTATTTGACAGAGAGAGAGATCACAAGTAGGCAGAGAGGCAGGCAGAGGGAGAGGGGGAAGCAGACTCCCTGCTGAGTGGAGAGCCCGATGCGGGGCTCGATCCCAGGACCCTGAGATCATGACCTGAGCCGAAGGCAGAGGCTTTAACCCACTGAGCCACCCAGGTGCCCCTTTGTGGAATATTTTTACATGCTGTTAGATTTGATTCATTGATATCTTGTTTAGTGTTTATATATTTAGGTCCGTAGATGAAATTTGTCTAGAGTTTTTAATGTTTAACCGATATTTTTATCTCTTTTCATCTTTTACTCTTTCTAGAGCAGTTTCTATAGCATTAGTTGGAAATTAAAGCATCAAAAGTAAAATAGCAAATAGACTAGTAAAATAGTCTCGTTGTTTTTCAGGAAGAAATTCTTTGAAGAAACTTTATCAGCTTCTTTAATAATCTAATTTATTTTCTCCTGGGTCAATTTTGTTAATTTCTGTCTTTTCAATTAAGTTATGTATTTCATTGACACTTTTAAATGTGTATGCAGTTATACATACAACTATGTAAGTTTTAACATCCTTCATGTCTATATCTTCTCACTCATTTTAGTTTTACTTGCTGGGTTTTGCTCTCTCTCTTTTTTTCGTTGTTGTTTTGCTTTCTCTTTTTTAAAACAAGATTCCCAAGTGGTTGCCTCTAATTTTGTTATTTGACAGACTAAACTCTGTTATTAATTTAGTGCTTTCCAGTTTTATTAACTTCTGCTTTGTTGTTATTCATACATTTTTTCCTTTGAACAGAGATTTGGCAACATTCCTGCGGTTATCATATGCCACTTTCTCAGCATGATTGTTTTCTAAATAATTTGTCATTTTGATTCCGTATTCAGAACAATCAATTATTTCGAACAATGTTCTCAATCCTCAAGTAGATGTGACTTTGTTATTGTCACTCATTGCCAGTTTTGTTTTGTTGTATAAAGAGAAAGTAATCCATTGTGTCTCCCATTCTGTGGCCAGTTTGTGATCCACCTGGGTAAACATTCCATGTTTGCTTAAGGACAGTAGCTCTTTCTTATACCATTACACCCTGTGGACCTGGCATTACAAAATGGTCATTATTTCATCCCAGACATTATTCTTGATGGACAAAATAACAAAGGATCCCATACCAAAGAATTCCCCATGAGATTAAAAAAGGGTAAGAAAATGTGATTCTGTAACAGAAGAGTGAACTCCAAGGGGAAGGTCACGGAACAGCTCCAGCTGCAGCATAATACAGTGCGGGGCGGGGCGGGGCGGTGTGGGGCGGAATGGAGTAGTGCGGTGAGGTGTAGCACCGTGTGGTGTGGGGCATCACGGTGGGTGGGTGTGTTCCGGTGCCAGACTGCATAGGTCTGCCTCCCAGCACCACCACCCCTGCGCTGTGGGATTTTGAGTAGGTTACAAAACCTCTCTGAGCCTGCTTCGTCCCCTCTTCAATGGGATTACAGCGGCACCTGTTTCTTGGGGGCTTTCATAAGGCTTGGAGAAAGAAATGCATGTCTAGCACGTGGAACAGTGCCTGCAGCTGGTGCTAAATTGACGTCAGCCAATATCTCATTTAATTCATGTAGTAGTACTTGGGACTAAGTATTATTACTTCTGTTTTATAGATTAAAAGCTCAGCCTCAGATAGGTTTAATGATTATTACCCAGCTGACTGCAGCAGGAAGGCCGTGGCGCCGAAGTTTCCTGGCTTTGAAGCCTGTGACCTCCTTGCAGTGGAACCAAAGTCCTGATTTGTTTTAGAGGAACTCAGGAGGATATCCCCAAAGCCTAGAGTCCTGGGATAGGAAGCCAGGCAGGGCGGTCCTCTTCAGGACCTATTTTTCTCCACTGGACCTAGTGGACCTGAATGCATAAGAGCACTTACTTTCTGTGAGCTTCGGATCCAGAACTGTCTGGACCTCAAGCCCTGGAAGAAAAGAGAGCTTGATTTTATAAGAATATACAGGAAACGTATTCATCTATGTTAAAACGATTCCCAGCCCCAAACAGCCCATCATTCTCTCCTGATAAGAATTGTCTTTATTCTTCAGTGACTTCAAAATCACACCTTTCCTCTTTGAAACGAAGAATCTCATTTTGGGCATGACCCAGCTGCTTTCTATAGCTGGAGAAAACATTCGGCTGGGTTGGGAGCTGCCACACGAGGAATTTCCTTTGAAGGGAAACAGGAAACAAGAAAATTGGAGACTGTCACCTCTGCATTCTTCCCTCACTTCAGAGCTCCTCACAGGTTGATGCCCATGCTCCTGCAAATGGCACTCAGGGCCCGGAACCTTCTCTTTGACATAATTCAGCCTCTCCAGGTGGGGGCAGTTCGAGTCCGGTTAGCTTCCCGAGTTAGCTGTAATTCACCGTCCGCCTCTGGAACAAAATGAAAAGGAATTATGTTCTGGGTGGGAAGTGGTAGAGCTGATGTCTGACAGTTGTGATGATTAGGGTTTATTTGGTGACAGCCCACAGCTGTGGTCAAAGAGCCGCCATTCCGGGCTCCTCAAAGTGTGGTCCTTCTTGCCCAGACCGGTTCCTTCCGAATCGGAAACTCTGGGGTGCAGCTCAGCTCTCTGTGCTTTAGTGAGCCCTCCAGGTGCTTCTGATGCCTGGTCAAGTGATTCAGAGCGAGGACCCTGAGACCAGCAACCCGGTTAGGATCTCCGCTCTACCCCTCACTAGCTCTGTGACTTTGGGCAGGTTACTTACCCTCTCTGTGCTTCGGTGTCTTTGTTAGTAAAATGGGGATAAATGTGCACAGCTCACAGAGTTGTTGTGAGAATTTATGTTCTCAGGACAATGCCTGGCATGTGGGAGTCAGTCGCTCAGTCCGCTCTGTTTCGTTTCCCTGTGTGCACGGCGCGTGCTGGACACCTGACATGCATTTCCTCTTTCTGGCGAGCCTTCAGAGTTGGTTGTTCTCATGTCCGCTTCCCGAAATAATCCCTCCTCAGAGACAGACTCTCCATGTCCCTTTGCGGAGTCAAGTGGTCCTTCACCTGCTGGGCTTTCCCGGGAACTGAGGTCAGATCTCATCTTTGAATCATCCTGGGTCTGACCGAGGTGTCGGTGACACTGAGATGCTCCCTAAATGTGGAAGGAATGCCAAACCTTCCTTGTCTCCGAATGATGAAGAATACCCCAATTCACGAGTTGTCTTTTTTTTCTTAAAGATTTATTTTTTCAGGGGGGGGCAGAGGGAGAGAGAGAATCTCAAGCAGACTCCCCACTAAGCATGGAGCCCAGTGTAGGGCTCGATCTCACGACCCTGGATCCTGAGATCATGACCTGAGCCAAAACCAAGAGCTGAATGCTTAGCCGACTGAGCCCCCCAGGGACCCCCCAATTCATGAATTTTCTAATGTTTCTTCACTTCCAAAAATGCAAACAGACCCCCATGCCTACCTGCTGTGAAGTGTGTGGGCAAGACCCGGGCCGCTGAGTACTGACAGTGCCGTGACTTTGGGTGAGTGACCTCTCCTGACCCTGAGCTCCTCATCACTGAGAAGAAGGGGTTGCAGTGCAGTCGCCCTGAGGCTCTTGTCTCCTTGAGCTTCTGGTTTGATGGCTCACACGGTGTGGTGATGCATGTCCCTGGCCTGGGGCACTTGGGCCCCTCTGTCAGCTCCGCTGGTATCTCAGTCTACAAGCAAGGAGGGTTGGAGGGATACAGAGATAAATTTAATAGTTCTCGAAGCCATGTCATCTGGAATCTCAAAAAAGCCTTTGAAGCTTGCCTGAACTTTGCTGTCCTGTCTTCAAGACAGCCACAGGGGAAAACGAATAGTCGAGCCGCCCACTAAGTGGGTGGCCCGGAGGGGGTGTTGGAAAGCAGAGAATTCCTGAGCCCACATGAGGAAAGATGAGTGGCTCTAGATGTGGCTTGGCCACAAGGCTCCTAGCCCGTGACTCCCGTGGCCCTGACAGCCAGGCTGGAATTGCCTTGGGGTGAAGCCTTGAAGGCAGAGGGATTCGGCAAAGGTCAGGCTGAGAGCAGGGTCAGCGTCATCAGACCTGGGCCCAGAGCTCCAAGAGTTGACATCTGCTATGGGCACCTCTGTTCTAAGCTCGGTCCCCATGTTAACTCATGGAGTCCGTACATGAATTAGGCACCATCGCTATCATCCCCATTTCACGGGTGAGAACCCTGAGCCACAGAGAGATTAACAGATATGCTTCCGGGTCACCCAGGTAGCAGGCAGCACAGCTGGGTTGAACAGAGGGTGCTAGAATCCCTGCCGTTGCCATTTCGGCCTCGGCCCCTCTCGGGCAGGTCCCAGCTCAGCAGAAGCTCTTACATCAAGACGCTCCCAGTCCACGGGCAGCTCTTCCTAACTGGTTGGTCTGGTTGTAACATGTTCCTATCAACAAACGCTTCTGAACAGCAAAGGTGCCCCCTCTCCCCCTCCAGGCGTTTGGGAATTATACCATCATCCCGTTCCCGGGGGATGCTGGGAAGATGAGAAGATGGATCGGAAACTGTGATCCACTCATTCCTGCACATGTGTGCATAGGGGCCACGTCATCTGCGGCCTCCAGGACTCTGTGCAGCAAAGCATCCTCACGGCGGGGGCGGGGGGGGGGCAGCAGTGGGGTCAGTAGACCCCGGTCTCAGAGACATGAGGCACCTCACTCCGAGCTGCACAGCTGCCGAGGAGGACGGTGCCCCCAGCCCCAGGCCGACAGGCCCAGCCTTGTCCACAGCACCATGAGGTGGCCACTTGCTCTTAACAGGTCCTCAGCCCTGAGCTGGGTGCCGCCACGTGCCCTCACGCTCTCCCAGACATCCCCTGGGGTGGAGGCCTGGTGCAGGCGAAAGGACTGAGGCCCAGGGAGGCTGAGCAACCTGCCGAGGATGGCCTGTCCCTCACCTGGCAGAGGGGAGAGGAGAGGGTAGACTGGGGCACCAGAATAGTCAAAGGGCTTACCTTGTGTGAAACGTGGGCTCTTTCCATAACCCCGCCTGGACCTGGGGAGTACCTTCTTGGCCATCCCTGCTTGAC
>JAPYYM010001020.1:0-13987 GCA_028534135.1 Potos flavus | reverse complement strand
GTGTTAATAAAAGAAAGAAGAAAGAAGAAAGAAAAAAGAAAAGAAAAGAAAAGGAAAGAAAAGAAGGAAGGAAGGAAGGAAGGAAGGAAGGAAGGAAGGAAGGAAGGAAGGAAGGAAGGAAGGAAGGAAGGAAGGAAAGATTTTAACATTTTCAGGAAAAAAAAAAAGGAACCAACAATTGTATTTAGAGAAGCACCAAAAGCAGTATTAAATTTAACCAAAAAACCTTCAAGAGCTCTTCATGGAAAACTAGAAAACTTCACTGAGAGAAATTAAAATAAGATCTAACTAGAGTAGATATGTCAACTTCATAAAATAGAAAAATAAAATTGTTAAGATGGCAATGCTACTAAAATCAATCTAATGAGTCAATGCAAATCTAGTAAATCCCATCAAAATTTTGGTAGAAATTAATAAATGCATTCTAATATCTACATGATACAGTAAAGAACCTAGAAAAGCCAAACAATCTTGAGAAAAAAACCTCCCTATTTTTAAGTTTTATAGAAAAAAAATAACATAAAATATTTCTGCAAACTTAAAATAGCAATGGTTTTATGAGGATATGTAAAATATTAAACTTAAAAAATTATAAATTGAAGTTTAATGAAATTCCCATATATCTGTGTGTGTATAAGATAGATAAGATAGATATAGATGGATGTAGCTCAATATAGATATGACAGATATGAATATGTAATATATAACTAACTTTTACTAATCAATAAGATAGTAATAATTGTAGTAATAATAATAAGAAGAATAGCAAAAATCTTGGACAGGTATGTCACAATGAATATACACAAATGGCCAATATACACACAAAAACTTGCTCAGTTCCATTAGTCATCAGGGAAATATGAATGAAAACCATAATGCTATCCTAGTACCCTCATGAAAGAATTACTAAAATTGCAAATAATGACATAGTAAATATTTCAGAGGATGTGAGACAATTGAAACTCTCATATATTTCTTTTTTAATTTAGTTAATTAACTAATTATTAATTAATTTATGTTTTATGTAGTGTACCTACCAAAAAAAATATTAATGTACAATGTATTATTGGTTTCAGAGGTATAGGTCCGTGATTCATCAGTCTTATATAATACACAGTGCTCATTACATCACATGCCCTCCTTAATGTCCATCACCCGGTTACACCATCCCTCCCCTCCAGCAACCTTCAGTTTGTTTCCTATGATTAAGAGTCTCTAATGGTTTGTCTCCCTTTCTGGCTTTATCTTATATTATTTTTTCCACTCTTCCCCTATGATCCTCTGTTTTGTTTCTTAAATTCCCCTTTTCACTGAGATCATATGACAGTTGTCTTTCTCTGATTGACTTATTTGCTTAGCATAATACCCTCTACTTCCAACTGCATCTTTGCAAATGGCAAGATTTTATTTTTGATGGCTGTGTAATATTCCATTTATGGTGTGTGTGTGTGTGTGTGTGTGTGTGTATGTGTGTGTGTGTGTACACACACACACTAAATATTCTTTATCCATTCATCAGTCGATGGACATCTGGGCTCTTTCCATCATTTGGCTATTGTGGACATTGCTGTTATAGATGTTGGGATGCAGATGCCCCTTCAGATCACTACATTTGTATCTTTGGAGTAAATACCCAGTAGTGCAATTGCTAGGTCGTAGGGTAGCTCTATTTTCAACTTTTTGAGGAACTCCATACTGTTTCAGAGTGGCTGCACTCTGTGTAGCCACAGAGTAGGAGGGTTCCCCTTTCTCTGCATCCTCACCAACATCTGTCATTTCCTGACTTGTTAATTTTAGCCATTTTGACTGGGTGTAAGATAGTATTTCATTGTGGTTTTTATTTGTATTTCCCTGATGCCAAGTGATGTTGAGCATTTTTTTCATGTGTCTGTTGGCCATATGGATGTCTTTGGAGAAATGTCTGTTCATGACTTTTGTCCATTTCTTGATTGGATTATTTGTTCTTTGGGTGTTGAGTTTCGTAAATTCATTATAGATTTTGGATACTCTCCCTTTATCTGATAAGACATTTGCAAATATCTTCTCCCATTCTGTCTGTTGTCTATTGGTTTTGTCAAATGTTTCCTTTGTTGTGCAAAAGCTTTTTATCTTGATGAAGTCCCAATAGTTCATTTTTGCCTTTGTTTCCCTTGTCTTTGGAGATGTGTTGAGCAAGAAATTGCTGTGGCCAAGATCACAGAGGTTGCTGCCTGTGTTCTCTAGGATTTTGATGGATTCCTGTCTCACATTTAAGTCTTTCATCCATTTGAGTCTCTTTTTGTGTCTGTTGTAAGGAAATGGTCCAGTTTCATTCTTCTGCATGTGGCTGTCCAATTTTCCCAACACAATTTGTTGAAGAGGCTGTCTTTTTTCCATTGGATATTCTTTCCAGCTTTGTTGAAGATTAGTTGACCACAGAGTTGAGGGTTCATTTCTGGGCTCTCTATTCTGTTCCATTGATCTGTGTGTCTGTTTTTGTGCCAGTACCATACTGTCTTGATGAGTACAGCTTTGTCATAGCTTTTGAAATCCGGAATTGTGATGTCACCAGTTTGGGTTTTCTTTTTTCAACATTCCTTTGGCTATTCTGGATCTTTTCTGGTTCCATATAAATTTTATGATTATTTGTTCAAGCTTTCTGAAAAAAAGTTGATGGCATTTTGAAAGGGATTGCACTGAACATGTAGATTGATCTAGGTGGCGTAGACATTTTAACAATATTTGTTCTTCCAATCCATGAGCATGGAATATTTTTCCATTTTTTTCATGAGTATTATTCCTCAATTTCTTTGATGAGTATTCTGTTGTTTTCTGAGTACAGATCCTTTGCCTTTTTGGTTAGGTTTATTCCTAGGTATCTTATGGTTTTGGGTGCAATTGTAATGGAATTGACTCCTTTATTTCTTTTTCTTTTGTCTCATTGTTAGTGTATAGAAATGCAGCTGATTTCTGTGCATTGATTTTATATTCTGGCACCTTGCTGAATTTCTGTATGAGTTCTAACAATTTTGGGGTGGAGGCTTTTGGGTTTTCCACATGGATTGTCATGTCACCTGCAAAGACTAAGAGTTTAAGTTCTTCTTTGATGATTCAGATGCCTTTTATTTCTTTTTGTTTTCTGATTGCTGAGGCTAGGACTTCTAGTACTATGTTGAACAACAGTGGTGATAGTGGATGTCCCTGCCGTGTTCCTGACCTTAGGGGAAAAGTTTTCAGTTTCTCCCCATTGAGAATGATATTTGCTCTGGGCTTTTCATATGTGGCTTTTATGATATTAAGGTATTTTTCCTCATTTTTCCTCTATCCCTACACTGAAGAGTTTTAATCAAGAAAGGATGCTGTAATTTGTAAAATGGATCATATAATTCTTGCCCTTTCTTTTATTTATGTAGTGTATCACATTGATTTGTCAATGTTGAACCACCCTTGAAGCCCAGGAATAAATCCCACTTGGTCGTGGTGAATAATCCTTTTAATATACTGTTGGATCCTATTGGCTATTATCTTGGTGAGAATATTTGCATCATGTTCGTCAGGAATATTGGTCTGTAATTCTCCTTTTTAGTGGGGTGTTTGTCTGGTTTTGGGATCAAGATAATGCTGGCCTCACAGAAAGAGTTTGGAAGTTTCCCTTTCATTTCTATTTTTTGAAACAGCTTCAGAAGAATAAGTATTAACTCTTCTTTAAATGTTTGGAAGAATTCCCCTGGGAAGCCACCTGGCCCTGGGCTCTTGTTTTTTGGGAGATTTTTGATTACTTGTTCAATTTCCTTGCTGGTTATGAGTCTGTTCAGGTTTATTAGGGGACTTTAACACCCCTCTCACTGCAATGGACAGATCATCTAAGCAGAAGATCAACAAGGAATGAAGGACACACTGGACCAGATAGACTTCACAGATATATTCAGAACATTTCATCTTAAAGCAACAGAATACACATTATTCTCAAGGGCACATGGAACATTCTCCAGAATTGATCACATCCTGGGTCACAAATTGGGTCTCAACCAGTACCAAAAGATTAGGATCATTCCCTGAATATTTTCAGACCACAATGCTTTGAAACTAGTACTCAATCACAAGAGGATATTTGGAAAGAGCTCAAATATATGGAGGCTAAAGAACATCCTACTAAAGACTGAATGGGTCAACCAGGAAATTAAAAAATAAAAATAAAAAAAAATCATGGGCACAAAAGAAAATGAAAACATAACTGTTCAAAATCTTTGGGATGCACCATAGGCCATCCCAAGAGGGAAGTATATAACAATACAAGCCTTTCTCAAGAAGCAAGAAAGGTCTCAAACACGCAACCTAACTTTACACATAAAGGAGTGGAGAAAGAACAACAAATAAAGCCTAAACCCAGCAGGAGAAGAGATATAATAAAGATGAGAGCAAAAATCAATGAAATAGAAACCAAAAGAACAGTAGAACAGATCAATGTAACTAGGAGCTGGTTCCTTGAAAGAATTAATAAGATTGATAAACCCCTGGCCAGACTTATCAAAAAGAAAAGAGAAAGGACCCAAAGAAATAAAATCATGAATGAGATGGGAGAGATCACAACCAACACTGAAGAAATACAAATAATCAGAAGAACATATTATGAGCAACTATATGCCAACAAATTAGGGAATCTGAAAGAAATGAATCCATTTGTAGAGACATAGAAACTACCAAAACTGAAACAGGAAGAAACTCTCATATATTTCTAACTGGACTTAAGGAAAAGTAAGAAATTAGTAAATATGCCAGGAAGATAAAGGGCTTCATAGTGGTCTTCATTGGAAAATTTTAGATAACTAGAAATCTAGTTAATGATGATGTGTACTTTCAAAACATAAGTCATAAAATCAATTAATGACTTGCCCAATAATCAAAATAAAGTCTAGGTCCTGACCATGGCCCACAATGTCTTAGACATATGAATCCTTATTTGACTATTCTCATTTTCTATCATTCTTCCTATTTACTATTCATTGTATTCTAGCCATACTGATCTGCATTTCCTTACACACTTTGTTCCCTTGATTCAGAGCCTTTAGATATCTTATATTCTCTTTTTAATATTCTTTTCTCAGATCTCCATATGGCTCTCTGATTTCATTCATCGCTCTCCTTAAATTTCATCTTTTCATCTCCTAAATTTCATCTTAAATTTCCTGGCATCTGTTCTTCATCATTTGATAGACTATTTATTCTACATATACATTATCACCACTCTTATCTCTTCTATAATTTGTACTGTCTTTCTTATCTCGCTAGAATATAAGCTCCATGAGAGATTTTAACTCTTTCATTTACCGTTGTATTCTAATGACTAGAGTAGTGGTTGGCACATAGTTGTCACTCATTAAGTGATTTTTGAACAAAGGGATGGGTGGTATTTCAGAGTTTGGCATCAGGGAAAGTTTCTCTTCTAAGACATATGGTTAAAACTTTGTAACCATCAATACCTGTAATTTTTTTTATTATTTTGCACATTTAGTTTAAACACAAGATTTGTCTTCCTACATAATCTAATCCACAATATGGTCAAAGTAAATTATTATGAGGTAGCATCTGGACCATTTGTATTGATATTTAAAAAAATCATGAATATTCACATATTTTACCAAGGTTCTTAATTATCCTTAGCAGGTGTTTTCAATATACAAAGCCTTCCCCATCACATATTTGGAATTTTATGGCTACCTACACACTATTGAACATTTGGAGAAAATTGAGTACTACAAGGCATGCATGGTTGTAACTCTTAGAGCTTTATTTGAGATCTAATTTTATTTAGAACTGCCAAAAAAATAAATTGCTGATGATTGAGTTTAAGCCAATATTTCAGAGACATATTACCTCTTCATTAGAGAAAGAAAAGTAATTCACTCATAAGAAATTATGTTCTATTTAGGCAATGGAATTTGTAACATTGCTACCTATAGAACACCTTAGAATATTATGAACATGGCAGCTGATATAGATATATGTGATATAGATATCTTAGTTGTATGGTATAGAAGGTAACTTATGCTAATTAATGTAAAAATTAAGGGATTTCAAGTAGCTGCAGACATTTGGGAGGCAATGAACAAGCAAGCCCAAGAATGGGAGCCTGTATGTTGAAATAGTAATGTGTGGGAAAACCATAATGAAACTGAGACACTGAGACTCTAAATTCTGATGAGTCTTCTTTTTCAGTGAAAGAGTTCTCCCAATCTCTAGTGGAAGCAGCTTTCCATAGCAAAATTTCCCTCCCTATCTCAAGAAGTGGCCCTCTTACACCCGGTGGCATTGTTCTCTCCAACCATATAGCATCTTCCTTTCTAATTCTGAGGGGATTAATATTGTATGGCCTAGAAAAACTGTGAAATGATTTTTCCTGAGGCAGTTGCCATGCTAAACAATGTTGATTCTCCTAAGAATCCAGCCCCACCATTCTTCCTTGCTTCTAGAACTACAACTAGAACCAAATTCCTGCAGGCTCCTAATACATGACCCGTTAGTAGGTGTGTTACATTTCAAAAGAGCCACTTGAGTTTTTTTTTTTAGTATTATATATATTTGTGTATATATATATACATATTTAATATTATATATATTATATATATATTTGTATATACATAAAAATCAGAGGAACATGTGTAGGAATGGATAATAAGGCTGTGGGATAATGGTGTAAGGAATATAAAGTTAGGCCAAACTTGATAATACATGCTCACTAAACAGAGATTCAGTATTTGTTTATTTTTGGTTGGCTGAAACATGGATTAAAAGGTGTCACAGAGCGAATGAGTTAGAAATGTCATATCTATCTCCATTTAATGTAGAGGAAGAGATCCAAAGACTTGGGGAGATTGAAATATTAGAGTATATTTGTACATACTCATGTATACTATGAGGGTCCAGAAGATACTTTTCACCAGTACTGTCAGAATTAAATTTACTAGAGGAGCCCTGGCATCCTTGAGTAGCTCTATGATTATCCTTCTCTTTAGGCCAGAAGACACGTGGGAACTTCAGTCATCAGATTAGGAAACCTAAATGCAGTGGCAGTAATTATATGCCTCGGTGGTAGGACCAAGTGCTGACACACAAATGAGAAAGCTAAAGTGGGTGTGGTTTTAGCAGAGTCAAAGCAGCAACAGAACAGTCTGACTTATGCAGACATATGACATTGGCTGGTTGATTCTGGTGTTCCTAGAAGTTGTTCCATCTGACTCATCCTGCAACCAGAAATGAGGCCAATGCCTAGAGGGCCTCTTTGGTCTTTGGAGGTACATATTTCTCATCTGAGTATTACCCCAACCCATTTATCAAGTGAAGAGACAAGCTGCTAGTTTTGAACATGGTTCAGAACAAGAGAAGGATCTGCAATAGGTCCATACTGCTGTGTAAGCTACTCTGCAACTTGGGCCATATGATCCAGCAGACTCAGTGGTGCCTCAAATGTAAATGACAGATGGGGATGCTGTTTGGGGACTTTAATAAGTCCCTATAGGTGAATAACAGTGCAGACCCATATGATTTGAGTTCAAAGAACTCCTATCGTTCACATATTACTACCATCTTTTTGAAAAATAGTCCTTAGCCTGCTATGAGGCACGTGTACATCACATGAAGAAGTAGCCGGAGTGCCCATTGTCCCCACTCCTGCTATACTGTTTTCTCTCTCTCAGCCTGCACCTACTGCTGCATGGAGAGTTCCTTAAGATCAGCCGATGGGGAGGGGTTAGGCATCAGGCCTGGTTTAGAGATGGTTCTACATGATATGCAGGCAATACCTGAAACTGGACAGTTGTAGTGCTACAACCCTTTTCTGGGACATGCCTGAAGGACAATGGTGAAGGGATAGCCTCCCAAAGGCAGAAACTTCAAGTAGTGCACTTGGTTTTTCACTTTATAATATGTGATTATATACTGATGAATATATGAACTCCCGTAGTTCTTCTCCAGTGCTTCCCTGGTGCCTAATGAGTAAGTCTTCCAGATAGATGTGGTTAGGCTTCAGTGCCGAAGCATTTCATTAGCCTATCTCAAGTCACATGCTTGCCATTAGTGTGATACTCACGGCTTACAGCCAGACCTTGTCCCATTGCGGCTGTCCTGCAAGGAACTCAGGATAAGGCTGGTAATGCCACCTCCCTTGAGATGGTCTTCATGGCTGCATTAATGAAGAGGTGTACTTAACATAACAATAAAGCTTTGTGTTTACTAACATTCCCTAACATAACCTCACCCTAGGCCTTCACCTTCATTTCAAATTATAAAATGCCATGCTGTGCCTTTTTTTTTTAATTTTTATTTTTTTAATTAACACATAATGTATTATTTGCCCCAGGGTACATGTCTGTGCCTTTTTAACTTTACTTTTAGAAGAGAAAAATAAATGAAACTACTCATTTAAAGACAATGTATTTAGTAGGAGCTGTGTCAAGCAAATCAATTACAGGAGCCAAAGGATATTTCTTCTCAAAAACATTGGTAGTATGTGTAAACCTGAGGATCCACAGACATGTACGCTGGGGTAAATAATACATTATGTGTTAATTAAAAAATAAAATAATAAAAAATTAAAAACAAAAACAAAACAAAACAAAAAAAAAAACATTGGTAGTTTCATACCACTCATAGATACAAGTTTATTAAAAGTCATTTAGTGACAAACTAGAAACTCACCAGTATTTTCAGTCAGTTTTATTATCATTAAATTTAGGTCTTACTATTTTTTACTTTGGAATATCTGCTTAATGTACCACAAGTGCTGTCTGTGAAATCATGAGCAAGTATTTAGAGAAAGATTTGTTAGGGGAAAGAAGGCTGGGGATTATTAAGACATAAAAAATGTAGCTGAAGGGTTTTAGCCCCACAATACAACTTACTGAAGCACATGGGGAGTGATTATCTAAGGGAAACAGCAATTTGGTAACCTATTCACGTCATCTAATTTCACCACGGTCCACAATCTTACTGGGAAAAGCAAACTTGAAGCTAGTATTTAATCCGAGTAAAAAGTAGCTTTACTTCTTGTTGTTCAGAGGACTTTCTTAATACTTTCAAAGATAAAGATTTAGATGACAAGATCTACAACCAGAAGAGACTTCAGATAAAGCATATGCTTCTGAAAGCTGGAGCCATCAAGCAAAACATTTATGTAAAGAGAATGATATTGAATGCTTTATAAATGCAAATAAATCCCTTTAGTACATACATATTTTCCTTTTATTTAAAGTCCTAAGAGTGATGCTGTCATGTACGATTTTTAAAAACAAACGTGAGTCACATACACGTTAGAAACACATCCAGTAAGGTAAAATCCAATAGCCAAAGGCAGACATTATTTTCAATAACATTGAGTATATTTAATGCAATTATTTATTGAATTTTATGTTTTTTTATAAAATGATTATTTCAAATCATTTAACTTTTTAAAATCATGTACTGTGATCCTCATAATCTATATTAGCTTGCTCTTATCAGGATGCAACTAAAATGAAGCTACTAATCAAAGGAAAGAAGTTTCAGCCATGACCTAATCTCTAGTTCTAACATTAGAAATCAGCTATATTGGCAATAACACAAAATTATTCAATCAGCTAAAGTGTTTCCATTTACCTGTAAACACAACCATTTTGTCCAAGAACTGATGTTTACATTTATTAAGTTTTTTTAAAAGATTTTATTTATTTATTTAACAGAGAGAGAGAAAGCACAAGCAGGGGGAGAGGCAGGCAGAGGGAGAAGAAGAAGCAGGCTCCTCACTGAACAGAGAGATCAATGCAGTGGTGGCCGGATCCCAGACTCCATCCCAGGACCCAGGACCCTGGGATCATGACCTGAGCCAAAAGCAGATGCTTAACCAATTGAGCCACTTAGGCACCTCTTATGTTTACATTTTATGTCAAAACACTTGTTGTTCTTGTTGACATAGATTGCAATATGAGATAAATTAATATTTTCAAATAACTAACATTTAGGAATTAGTAAAAATTGAATTGATAGACTCTTTTACTTTACTGATCATTTTTTTACCTTTTATTTTTATTCTGTTTTATAAGAATAAAAACTTTTATGTCCAAAAATACAATAAATAATTGCATTTCTGTATATGTATATGTGGATATATCACATAATACATCAAAATGCTATCTGATTTACTGAAAATTTGTGCCTCATAGTGTGTGTGCTTTCATGATAGAGTCTCATGGAAAAATGATGGCAATGCAGTGACGTTTGCAACTATAGATCATCTTGAATGTGTCAAAATCTGCACAAATTACAAAGATCTAATTTGATATTCCTTATAATATTCTTCTAAATAAAATTTAGATTTATTTTGTATGTTCAGAATTTTCCTTGGTGATTTTATTGTAGATTCTAAGAAATATAAAATTATATTTTAAAACACAGATATTTGCAAAATATTTCCTTCCTAATCATGAATGTGCTACATTTAAAGATTTAGATAGTCACATATATCTATTCAGATATTATATGTTGAATTAATCTTAATTTTCTTATTAGGTCTTTTGGATTCCTAGTTCCTATAGTGATTATAATATTGTGATTTATTTTAATGAGCATTCCTCCTCGTTTCAGCTAGACATGCTTTATCACAATAAAGCATTTACCTTTGGTCTATTAACACCTTTTATTAAGAGATATTAGTGGACTAGACTTCTGTGACATAAGTACTGCTTATATAAAATAGTTAAATTAACTATATTTATGGTGGTTCACATGGTTGATAGTTACCTAAATGTCAGGTATAGCTTTTCAAAAATATTTTTAGGATCTAGCACACATATTTGTATATTCAGAAATACTTGATGTAGTGAGTGCCTAGGTACTTTATTTTTAACATCCAGTTAGAAATAGCCTCTTGAATATAATGAGTGGCACACTGCAATGAAGGCAACTTCTGAATAGTTTTACAACAGTAATGTCCCTCAAGGCATTATTTTGTTGAGGGCTTAAAAACACCAGGAGGAGGAAAACAGCTCCAACCTTGAGTGATCAGGTCTGCTTCCTCCCTTAAATCAATTGTGTTGGACTCCTAAATTCAGAACATCACTATCAAGTACCCACTCAAGTCATTAACTCAAGTCCAAAAGGACCTAATTTTTTTTTTTTTCCCCAGCATCAAGTCTGGCTGCATCCATCTTGTAAATATTCCTTCAAACTATCACTTTTTTTTTTTCTTAGCCCAAACGTCACTCTGTCATAGCTTATATCCTTGGCTCATATTATTTTTGTAGGTTTTTTAATTTGATCATTATGGTCAACATATATGGGCCCCTGATCTCTAGTTTTGCTTACCCTCCTATGTGACTGCCATACTTAGACCCAAGTGACAGGCACAAAATCAATCTGCATTTGGGGTGCCCAGATGGTTCAGCCGGTTGAGTGTCTGCCTTTGGCTGAGGTCATGATCCCAGGGTCCTCGGATCCAGCCCTGCATTGGGCTCCCTGCTCAGCGGGAAGCCTGCTTCTCCCTCTCCCTCTGCCTGCTGCCCCCCTTGCTTGTGCTCTCTCTCTCTTTCTCTCTGTCAAATAAATAAATAAATAAATAAAATCTTAAAAAAAAATCAATCTGCATTTATCATCATTCTTCTTAAAGTCCTCTTAGGAGATGACACAAGTTCATTTTCAAGATACACCAAGCTCTCTTCTACTTCTCTACCATTATCTCTTACCTCTCTGTCACATTTTTACCTCAGTGTTACCAACTACAGAAGTTTTCAACACACACATCCTTTTCCTTGCCTCAATGAGTTTCTGTTTCCTATTTCTGTAGAGCTTTTAATCTGTTTACTGGGCTCTTTCATCCTCATCCCTCAACACTCAATTCAGCTCCAGTTCTAAAAGCCTTCTTTGGCAACTCTGATCTCAGACCTTTCAGCCTGCAATAAATATCTCTCCTGCACTATCACAGTGTACTGGCTTGTCTTCTTTATTTTACATAACATGCATATGTCTGTGTTCTCTTGCTTTCCCTGTTCCATGTTATCCTATAAGCTGACTTGGGAATGCCAATGCTGTTTATATACAAAATTGCCTGAAGCAAAGTCAGATGCCACTTTCACAATTAAGTTGAAAGGAGCTTTCCCCCACTCACACTTGTTTTCTTCCTCACATCTGTTTTCTCCCCTCATCCTATCCGTTCCCTTCATTTTTACCACATACCAACAACATTCTTAGGTCTTTCTCAATCTATCATGTCTGATCTGAAATATATTTATTTTGAAAGATGTATCAATATGTCCAACTAAATTGTGTACAGAAAAACAAAGACCATATATATCTTTTTGCTCATTCAGAAGAAAATGCTAAAAATTAAACTTACGATTCCTTATCATGTATAAATTTTTGTCAAGGATAAAAGTAGATCATAAAGTAAAATACTAATATTGTGTCTAAAATGACAATTAACTGATAGTCTTTAGATAGAGTTAAAGTCTATCAATTGCTAAGTATATTGAGAAATGATGTGGCACTGAACAAAGTTTCTGGTGTCAAGTACAATATTATTTCATCAAATGAAGAAAATTATCTCATTTAAATTCAGATATAATAGTAAATTATATTCTCTTTTTGGGGGGAACAATCAAATAGATGCTTTATTCTGTTAAATCATGAGTGACAAATCTTCGAAATATATTAAAGATAGGTAAAAGGATGGGTAATACCGGTGACAAGAAAGTTGGCTTCCTATTTCCAGAGGACAATAATGTAAAAGTATGCTTAGTAGGATTTTATACATTTTTTTTCTCTTTAAAAATTGCACTTGCACTCCTGGACACTTGTCCCAAAGGAATAAAAGATTATGTTCACACAAAAACTTGTGTGCAGATGTTTAAAGCAGCTTTGTTTGTAATAGTCAAAAACTAGAAACACTGAGATGTTCTTCAATGAGGGAATGATTTTGTGGACTGTGGTGGCCTGTCCCTGCCATGGAGTACTACCCATCAATAAAAAGGAACAGGCTATTGACACATGCAGCAATCTAGAGGACTCTCCAGAGACTTATGCTCAGTGAAAAAGTCGATCTTCAAAGGTCACATATTGGATAATTCTATTCATATAACTTCCTTGAAGTGACAATATTACAGAAATGGAGAACAGATTAGTGGTTGTCAGAGGAAAATGGAATAATGGGAAAATAGGCATGGTTATAAAAGAGTAACATGAAGGATTGTTTGATGATGGAAATGTCCTATATCCTCAAGGTCAATACCTTTACTGTGATATTGAGATTGTACTATAATTCTGAATGATATTAAAGGATATATGGGATTTCTCCACATTATTTCTTACAATTGCAGGTGAACCTATAATTATATTGAGATAAAGTTTAATTTAAGAAAGGTAATTTTGTTGATGATAAGAGAATGATAAGAAGAACTTCCATTCCTCTCTAATTGTATGTTCCTTAAGATGTGTAATAAAGAATTTGATTATAATATGTGTTTTGAAGCTAAAAGCACAGACAGATATGAATTAGGAGGGCTAGCTTAAATCTTTTTTTTCCCCCATAACAATGCAAGCATTTGTTACTTTACTGTATCTTGGAAACAAAAAACACAGAAGGACATGAAATCAAATAAGTTAGTGTTGTTAATATAAAATTCTATCTAGATGGGGTATAAACTCCTTATTGATGTTTCATAAAATGCAAAAAAAAAAAAAGATTTATTGACCATTTGTGAGACACTTTGCTTGTTGGAAATAGCATAACAATAAATTATGTTTTCTGTAATGAAGATTAATATCTGAGTAATAAGTTCCTAATGAACAAAGATAATAGAGAAAGTGAAAAGTGACCTGCTTGGAAGTACACGCTTTGGGAAATGGCAGGGGGTAGAGGGGGTGTGGGTCAAAAATCATCCAAACCAAATATCAAGGTGAAATTGTTTCCTTTAAATCTCTGATTTAGTGTAACAATTAAATGAGTAGATTTACTCATTTACTCATTACTCAAATGTTCATCATC
>JAPYYM010001019.1:0-13988 GCA_028534135.1 Potos flavus | reverse complement strand
TCAAGGTTCCAAAAGCTCCTGCGGGCCAGTGAATTGTACCGAGACAGGAGAGTCTCATTTGCTTCGGCAACAGAACCAAAGGTCAAACTGGCTCCTGTCAACTGGCAAATGACTGAACTGTGACCCTGAGGTCAGCAGGTGCTTGGGCCCCCTGGTGGGCACTGCTGGGAGTTACTTTAACCCTGTGCTGGCTTCCCCAGCCATCGGCTCCCCCAGAGGGAGTAGTGGAAGGGAAGATGGCAGGGAGGGGGCAGTGGAAGACTGACATGCCTACTCAAGTTCGGGTAGGTTAGTTCCCCTGATGGAGAACACAACCTTCTTTCTCCAGTTTCAAGTCCCTCTGGGTATCAAGGCTGGCTCCCCACACCACACCAGGCTCGGTCTGCAGGAGAGCTCAAGCTGGCCAGCCGGCCGTGGGCAGCCCAATGCCTTGCCTGGCAGAAAATCCTTCCAGCAGACCCAGAAGAGTTGGTAAGTGACAGAGGGGCTTTAGCACTACAAATTTTAGGGAGGGGCAAGAGTGTTCTTGCCTGGAGAAACAGAGTCTATTATATCAATGATATCCTGTATACAGATGTAAGATCAATCATTATCAAAATACACACACTAAATATACAACTTTTCCCATGGCCATAATTTATTATCTCACCACAAGGCACAATACACAGAGCTTTGAGGGTCCAATACAGTCATCATGACAGAACGCACCACAGCCCTGACACATGATCATGGCTTTCAGGCTGCACGCACACTGGAGCGAGATGCTTTCCACCGTGCTGCTGTCGGTGAACATCTGCAAGGAAAGGGATGCGCTGTGGCTTGCACCGAAGTTTGCTTTGTGGCTCAGCTGCACCACACTTCCAGCAAGGCCTTTCGGAAAGGTGGAGGAGCTGGAGGAATAATTAAAGCTGGTGGAACTTAGCTGGAGTTTGGAAAGCTTCCCATAAAATGCCTGTTTGATATTGAGTTGGGAGGGGATGGAGGAAGGCTCCAGAGGCTGCCCAGGCCCTTTCCCAGGCTCTCGGGGTAATTTCCAGAAGGGCAGGTCAAGGACAAAGGGCATCCCTTGCAAGTGATCCACTAGCTCCCGAGGACCAGGCCCAGTGGCATTTCTGTTCTCGGCATTTGCCTTGAGAGGACCCCCCCCAAAAGTCTTCTCGCTCTTGATGCCACCAACAGAGGCAGGCGGTGGCTTTGGAGCCCAGTCTTCTCTGGCGGTCTGTACCCCACCAGACACAGAGTTTTTGCTTGGCCCCAACTTCCGACTGGGAAAACCGGGAGGGGCATCAGCGGGCAGTGGCGTTGGCTCCACAGGTCTGGGGCGCTGAAGGGCTGCAGCCTCATTCCTGGGGCCAAAGAGCTTCTTCCCTTGGCCTCTAGCACTGTTCTGATTACCCAGGGCCCGACCTGTCTGATCGGCAGCCAAGGAGATTGCGTTTGGAGATGAGAAACAAGGGGCTCTCGAGGTAGTGAGATTTCCGGGACTTCTGCCTGGGGCGGCATTTGAGTTACTGCACTGGGACATGTCACGGGCTTTCTTATCTTCCAAACTAGCAGGAGAGAACCGCTCTTTGGAATTCACTTCTTTCCCAGAGGCAGCCGTCAGCTCTGTCCCTGGATAGAGGGAGTCTAGACTGGGGACTGTCTCGGAAATCTTCTGGGGCGCTCCAGGAGCCTGGGTGGGCTCCAGCCTGGCAAGACCAGCGCTTGCTTCACCGCTCTCAGGCAGAAGAGGCTCCTTTGAAGCTCTCACAGAATGGGAGCTGCTCTTGCCAACCACACAACTATTTTCTGCCGAATCCTGCAAAGATCCCACTCCCAGGGAGCCGCCAAGACTCTGCTCTTTCATAAGCGGGAGTCGTGGGGATTCAGGTTTGCCAGTGCCTTGGGCTGGAGGAAGAACCTTCTCTAGGGGCAAGTTACCCTGCAGTAACTGCATCACGAGTGGGTTAGTGGCCTCCACTGAGGACCCAGGCCTGCCCAGAGACATGAGCCTCGGCTGGTACTCAGTGCTAGCCAGCAGCAGGGAATCTGGAATCTTTTGGGGGGCTGCACATACACGAGACACCCAGCTCTGAGAAGCAGCCATGCTGTCTGTCCTTGTAACCCGACGCCGGTCACCATTCACTTTGGAGAGTGAGGCAGAGTGGTTCCAACAGTGTTTCTCATCCGTGTCCGCCACCGAGGCTCTCTTCACCACGGTGGCCTCACTGGAGTCAGCCTCGCTGCTGTCCTCAGACAGGTGTCCTTCAAAGTCAGAAGCTGTGTCTGTGGACTCGCCATGAGGACTCAGTGCTTCAGAGTCTCCATTGATTCTCAACTTTTCACCTTCCACCGGTTTGCGGTCGCTGCCAGTGCAGTCCTCAGCGCACCCTCGAGAGGGCACTGTCCAGAGCAAAGAGAAGTGGTTAGGGGGGTCTAGTCCTGCCCCAGCTGTCAACTCCCCAGGTAACACAGGAATGAGGCAAGTAGTTTTCTCCCACTCTTCCACAGCCTGGTGCTCAACAGATGGGACACGTTCCCTGGAGTCTGGTCCAGGCTGTCCCACTGCCTCATCCTTTGACAGGCCGAGCACCCAAGGAGCAGCACCATCAGAGACGAGGGCCTCAGTTGTCAAGTCTTCTTGTGTAGTAGCACTTTCCCTCGTGGGTGGGCATGAATCACCAAGTCCTAATTCCTCATCACACCGTCTATCCTGCGGGCAACCAGCCAATGGCAATATAGTGGTGGAACGAGGAGTCACATTCACAGGATCCTTCATGGTGGGGTGACCGTCTCGGTCTAGAGCCTGGCCAGGTCCTCCTTCCAATACAACATCCCCCACTAGACACTGCACAGGACCACTGTCTGGGGGAAGAGAAGGTCCTCGATCCTCATCATCGCTTTCCCAGGAAGTGGTACCAGACTCATGTTCAGTTCTAACATCTAGATGCAACGTAGGCTGCTCACCTAATCTCTCTGGGGCTGGGGTTTGGGAGGACAGTGGGGGCAAAGCCTGGCATGGCTGGTCCCCAGTGGGAGCAATGGGAAGTTGGGAGGCATCTTCTTGCCCACTTGTGAGGACATCTGGAATACTGTGCTGTGTGCAGCTCTCCTCCTTTCTGAAAGCAATCAGGTCCTCTCTCCTGGCTCTGGACACGGCAGTCCCTGCCTGGATGTGCTCCCCATTCAGAGGACAAGACGGCAGTAGTTGTGTTCGCTGTAGATCTGACGCACACTCTCCAAGGGTGCCCGGGGTTCTGCTGGGCTCAGGGTGGCCACAGGCCTCACTACCATCACTACTGCCGCCGCCTCTGCCACCTCCCTCATCGGTGGCCCCGCTGCCACCTCCACCCGGGCCACCCCCCCCTCCGATGGCAGTGGTAGCCGCCTCTCGATGACAGTGGTGGCCTCTCGCCCCTCGGACTTGCAGAGCACGGGCTTTAATGTCTGCGAGGGTCCTGGCACCAGTCCAGCCCCGGCAGGAGGACTCCGTGATGGGGACGATGCGGGGGCATATCTGGTAAGTGGGCTGACCTTTAACCACCCAGGGTGGTTTGATACGTGAAAGTTGAATCTGCAAGAGAGGAATTGGAAAACAGTTTTAATTGACTGGGTGATCTAACCTAGGAACTGTACAGCTAAACCAAGATTTTAGTAGCTTAGGGGACACGGCCTTGAGAATCAAATAATTTCCTTTAAAAATGAAATACCGGCAGTAAAATGGCTGTCCGTGACACCACGCCATTCTTAGACGACTCCACTCAAGGGCTGTCGTATGCCACGCTTCTAAATTTAATTTCTGGTGGGACTGTGTGAGTCGCTGCACAAAGAATTTAACACCACCTAATAAAAGATTTAAAAACCCCAAAGGATTCTGACCTCCAGAGAGAACTTCAACAGAGCGAACAAAGTAGTGAGGAAGAAAAGAACCTTATCCCCCTGACCATCAAGTGAGGCTCATGAATGGCTCTCTTGTACAGCGCTCTACACTCTCACATAATTAACACAAGTGCCCGGAGCCTTCTGTCTCTGCAAAGGGGCTCTGCGCATCTCCTGACTCTCGAAGGGAACCTGGCCCCAGGACAGCCAGGAATCAAACAGCCGCCTACCCGGATGGGCGGGACTTTGGGCTCCTCTTTGGTGGGCTGTGGCTTTTCGGCGTGAACACTTTCAATTGTGTTACGAAAGGACTGACGATCTTCAAGCCGGGGCTTCTTTTCGGGAAAGGATGCAGAGGCTGCCTGCTCAAAGGACTTCCTCTTCTGATCCTTGGGTTCCTGATCTGCAGTCTCCTGAAGCAAGCTGGGAATCCTGTCTGGAGACATGGAGGCGCGCGCCAGGTCGCCTGGATCGGTCTGTGTCCGGGAAGCCACCGGTTGGGTCAGGAATTCGGGACTCTCTGGGTCAGGTGCTACAGAGGCCGTGCCAGGCAGATGAGGGCTGCCCGCCTCTGCTGAGTCGCTCTCAGCCTCCTTAGCCTTGTAGATGGGGATGTCTGGTGCCACAGACTGTGTGTCTTTAGTGACCCCTGCTTGTTCTGGCTCCTGCTTTTTGTGCAGATTCCTTCTGGCTCTGGTTCGAAGATCTGGACGAGAGCGTTTCTTGAAGTGCCCATCTCGCTGCCGGGTGGCTGGACCACGCTGTGGCCGTGCTGATTCTCCTGGGACACGCAAGTCACTCTTGATGTCAGCCTCCTCACGGCCCACATTCTGATGCAATGACTCTTCTTTGGTCAAACCCAATCTGCAAACCAAACTCACACCATCAGTTACAGGGCAAAAAGGGCATGCCTGTTTTACTGTAGCTGTTAGGTATCTAAGAACAAAATAAATCTGCGTGCTACACACCATTAACCATAGAAAAATGTATGTTAGCTTTCCTACGAATGGCGTTAAGCTTAACGAGCCGGGTAAGCCACCATGGCCAACTTGTTCTCACCCCACATGCTGGAATGCATGACTCAGACAGCGTCTGCTTCTCTGCCCCCCAAAGCCCAGACCAGGACTCGCAGCACCGAGGGCCTTACTTCTGTCCATAGTAGTCTTCAAAGAACTTTTCTTTCCACTGTTCCACCTTCTTTTCCTTTTCCATTTCCTGTCGGATCCTGACTTGCATCTCATGAGTAAATTCGCCTAAAGAGAAATAAAGGTTTTGGAGTGTGTACATTCAGGGTACTAAGGTCTGTCTTACAGAAAGCCAAAGCTTGCAATTCCACCACATTAGGACTTTTCAAAATACACATGACTTGGGTGGGTGTGGAGCTCTTTTTCCTTTTAACCCTGTCTCCTTTCACATTCCTTCCTGTCTCCTCCAGAGCCACATCATGCTCACAGTCATGAAAGAACATTTCCATGATGAGGGAAATTGACTTTTCCTTCAGATAATCAGTCTTCAACAACAAGTAACACATTGATCAATGAGAAAAGCAAAACAGAAAAAAATAAACAAGAGAACCATTCTTACTCCCTGTGCAGAAACAGGTTCACAGAGCAGGCCTGATGGCTTGTTCTTGGAAAGGCCTGCTTACAAGGTTGGCCCTTGGCTGACATCTGGGAGCTTGGATTTCAGGAGGGTTCCCACCCCCCTAACGGACATGAATGGCTCACTGTGCCTAAACGGTTTATGTGAACAAGATGGTTTATGGCGAGCACCTGCTTTCCTTCGGGGAATCTGGAATCTGGTTATGTGCCAGGCAGAGGCTTCCCGCACAATCAGCTCTGAGTAAAAAAAAAAACCTGGGTACCGAGTCTCTTAACGAGCTTCCCCAACAGATTACATTTCACACGTGCTGTCACAACTCACTGCAGGGAGAACTGAGCACATCCTGTGTGAATCCTCTAGCAGAGGACACTGGAAGTTTGTGCCTGGTTTCCCTGGACCTCACCCCAAGCGCCTTTTCCCTTTGCTGATTTTGCTCTGTATTCCTTCACTGTGATAAATCACAGCCATGAGGACAACTGCAAGAGCAGTCCTGTGAGGCCTCCTAGTGAATCATCAAAGCTAGAAGAAGTCTTAGGGTCCTCCCAGCACACTCCCCACATAGCTTCCCCATAAAATTAAATTAAGAGAAGCTGACAATCACTCCACTCCAAGTGGCAATGTCTAAAAAGTCAGAGCACTTGGTAGAACTCCACGTGTAAGTCAGTGCCACGGCACCCTCTCCTCCACCCACCTAGACAACACCAGCACTACTGGAAGGACCAGGACTTTGGAGCTCTAATGATGATGAGGTGATGCAGGTGGACACATAAACTCAAAACAGCAAAAGCCCAAACACTCTGTACCTTCTTTAAAGCTAAAGACACATTAACATCCACCATATTCATCGGTATTGTGAGGAAAGCCTGCCTTATACTAAATACCCCTTGGGGAAAAAAGAAGGAAAGAGATTGGTGCAAAATGAATGTCTGGGTTTTAAATGCCAAGGACAAGTGACACCACACATGGCAGGTACCTCTCGAGCCGTCTGAGAACATCTACTCACCATCAGCCAGGCGTTCCCGCCAACTCTGAGCCGCGTGAGTGAAAAACTCGTTATTCAGTGCGCTGCTGCTGAGACGCAAGAGGCCATCTGTCCCCACCTAGAAGGATCAAGGCGAAAAGCACAATAAAGAAACTCAGAGAACAGAAGCCCACCCAGAGAGAGGCAAAGAGGTGGCTACCCATGTGCACCTGTCTGTCCACTTCAGGCAGGAGGAACAGGAGCTGCTGCTGGAAGTGGGCCGGCAGGGCATGGAAGGTCCGAGAGTTTATCAGAGCCCGGAGGTTGGTGTTGACAAGAATGGACCCAGGCGTCTCAAAATCTATCTCTTCCCCTCTGTTGCGCTTCATCTGACCTGTGATTTTGAAGCAGCAAGAAGCAAGGTATAGATTTTCAGGTTTTCAAAGCAAAAGAGCAAATGCCAACTGAGGGAAAAATTTTAGTGGCAGCACCCAAACTACCCAGAACTTATCTGTACACACATCCAGTCCACCCTAACCTACATGTCACAATTATTCTGTCCAGGTTACTGCTGTTTCCATCCATCCCAAGAGAACACTTGGGCCTGCACCCTCTCAGAGAAGACCGTACCAAGCTGTGACACGGGCTGAAGAGGACACTCTTCCCAAAGAAAAGCAGGGGGGGGGGGGCAGGCTGTGAGTTTCCCTCCAAAGCTGGAGAATAGGCTCCACAGAGCCAACTGGAGAAATGATACGAAGTTGTCTAAAGGCGAATCTAGTTAGTATACTACAGAAAACTCTGCAGAAGCCTTCTCTGAACGGGATGGAGAGCTATGATCTCCACACAGAAAGGTACTAGGCTGGCTGTTTAAAGCCACTGAGATGTCAATAGAACTCTCTCACAGAAACTTCAGTAAATGTTACTTTTATTTGAAAAAAATCACTAAGAATGGAGACCTATGAGACCTTAAGGTTAAGCACTGCTGATAAGCTGGAAAAGCAGTAAGATGGCAAACCCAGTTCCCACTCGGGTAATGGTTAATTCTAATTTTCAGAAGCCAAGGCTAGTCTTCTTAATGGTTTCATGTGGCCCATCCACAAATAACCAGCATGTGGGTTTTGAGAAATAAATCTTGAACTAGCAAGCAGTATTCTGGCCTTGCAAACAGCCCTACTGAGGACGGGGAGGAGCACGCTACCAAATCTGCTTGCAACCTCAAATTCGACAAAGGCTTCCTTCCACTCAACGTTATGACAAGGCTAGAAAAAAGGGTGCCTGGCCCAAACTTTGGATGTTAAGAACAAATGTGACAGGATGCTACCAAAGAAAGAAAATGGATGCTGGAATTCTTCACTGAGAAGCTTGGAAGCAATTTTCACTCATCCAAACACTAACTAAGCAGTACCAAGGCAGGCACAGGCCACGCTTTACAGGGACATACGAGAAACAATGTGGCACCATCTCCACCCACAAGTTCCCTCACAGTCTAACAGAAAAGATCGAACATGTGAAATAACCAAAATACAAGGTAAGAAACAAACAAAAAAAATAGAGGGCCACACAAGAAGTCAAAATAAAGTGGTAAAGGAAGTGGAACAGAAGATTGTCCTCTTCTCACTAAGCCTGCGGGGGCCCCCCTTACAGGCAGAGAAACGAGTGCCGAGCCACTCACCTGTGGCCGGCTTCCGGAAGCCTCTCAGGAGCGGGGCAGGGTCCCGGGCGACCTCGGCCTGGCCACGAGTAGCAGCGCTGCCCAGGGCCAGAGAGCCGCTGCTGCTGCTGGACGGGCTGCCGCTCTCGCCATCGGCGTGGCGGCCCGAGAACCCTGAAGGCACAGCATTCCACTGGTCAAAAGCATCACCCGCCGCGCCCAGGGCTGTCAGACAAGCTTACTTCTCCCAGCTCTCCCTGAGACACTGCCAGTGATAGCCGGTGCTTCCGTGGCCCAACCTTGGGCTGTCAGAGACCACCACCTCACGGTCTGGCTTTATGTTCTCCCGTGAGAACGCCAAACCGCCATCTTAGTTTGCACAGCACTGCACCTTTACCAAGCTCCTGCACACTCCTCCATCGGACCCTCACACCGCCCTGCGAGGCCAAGGGTGGTGTGCACGCCAGAGCCCGGCACTGGAACCTAGCTCGGGCCTCACCACCACAGCGTGCTGCCCACCAGGAGGGCTTCCTGGCTTGACGGGCACTGCGCCACCTAGGTCACACGCTGCTGCCAGAGGGGGGCAGGCCCCAAGACCTGCGGAAGGAGCCTCACATCACAAGTTTGCACGTACCTGACGCCGATTCCACGTGGGCCCCGTTTACCTTCAGAGGAGTCAGGACAACTCGAGGCAGCATCACCCCAGTCTTTTTCTTTTGCTTGTTTGCCTAGATGCCCCAGGGATTACAAAAGGAGCCTGAATCCCCTGCAGAGCCGCACGAGTGGCCCCTCCCCACCACGTCCCCACCCACTGTTTGCTACTACAGAGTTCATACTCAACCAGGTCAGGAAGGTACCGGCGAGAGCAGCACAGACTCAAGTCACTAAGCCAGGTGCTGGCCCCTGTGCCGACCACCACCCCAAGCAGAATGGAATGTACTGTCACCCTGTTTTACAGATAAGGAATTTGCCCAAGGTCCCAAAGCTAGCGAGCGCCATCATTCCAAGTGCTGACTCCCAAGCTCATGTGCCCCCCACTCTGCACTGTGCTATCTGCGTTCCGTGTCTGTCAGAAGTAGGAGCAAAACTATCCATCTGTGTTAACGAGGAAAAACCAACCACTCTGCTCTCAGATCCAGTGCCCACTTTAACTGTACTAACAGGTGGAGACCACACTGATTTGCTCCACTTTCCCCACATGCTCGCAGTTAGCTGCAAAAGCAGAGTTCTCATACCTGGCCCTACCTACCCCCAGCCTAGCCACCAATTCCCCTCCCTACCTGTGAGGAAGCCCTAGAGCTGTCCCTGGGATTGGAAAGAGGCCGACTCTGAGATTCTGCAGAACAGGATGCATTCGAAGACGTTTCATCAAGAGAAACTGGCAGAGAGGGAAATAAAGATTAGTCTCCAGCAGCTCCCTGTGTCTCTCGGCCCATCCCGTGAGGGGTACTTACCGTCGTTTTCACCGCTCACAGTGCTGGCTTCGTTAGACCCACAGCTCTCCACGTCGGCTGTGTCCTCCGGCTCCTCTCCCTCCACTGCAGCCGGACTGCGAGACCACTGCAGGGCATCCTTCTGTGACAGCAAGGCACAACTCAGGTGAGCAAAACCCGACAGATCCTACAGGCACAGCAGTCACTCCTAAATGCACACTGCTTTAGGAGAAGAGAGATTTACAATACTGATAAATTCCTACCCCTCTTCTAACTGACCTCTTTCTCCACAAAATCTTTTCATATGTACGTCATGAAAGTTCAGACATAATTTCGCATTCAGTCCACTCAGTAAATGTTTATGGGGTGCCTCCTATAAGCTACACCATGCTAGTTCCTGGAGGGGGCAGAAGGTGGAATCAGGGCCCTGCCCTCAAGGAGTTCAACTGAGTAAGAAAGAAAATCAAATTTATTACAATACAAAGCACAGCAACAGAGTTATAGAGAGAGCTGTGGCAGTCCAGAAGAGGGGGCAGCTAACTCAGTGAGCTGGAAGAAAGAGGGCATGGAGCTAAGGCCTGCAGAGAGATGTACTGCTTAAGCTGAGTTTTAAAAGAAGTTAGCTAGCAGGTGGATACCTTGGCAGTAGCAGACAGGAGGGAGTTCTAGATAAAGGGATGAGCAAATGTGGAAGAACATTCTAAATGCAAGGAAACTGCAGATTTCAGCAGGGGGGCTACGTGCGTTGAGGGTCAAGAGCAAGCGGCGGGGCAGATGGTGAGACACTGTGCTGAGGGACGGACTAAGATTCTGAATGTCTGTGAGGCCCGGGAAAGTGCCGGTGACCTAAACTGGAAGACGGAGGAAAGCAGGGGAGTGCGCAGGAGAGCACCACTCCAGATTTCATCTCCTACCAGGAGACTCCTTCCAATGGGCTCTGTGGCAGTCTGAGTTCAACCCCACCCATTCCCAGGGAAAACCAAGGGGCCACCTCCCACCTCGCAATTAAAAAGGACTCTGAATGAATATTGGGGGGTGGGGAGAGGAGAAGCAGAGATAAGTCAGGGTAAGAATGTCTTCTTTAATAAAAAGTGTGACGAAGAGTAGATAAAAAGTCATGGTTCTACCTCTTACAAACACACCAGGAATTTATAAAGGAAATCTACAAAATTCTAACTCATCAATTTCATGGGTCCCATGATCCACTATATTAAGTCTTCATTAATTTACTGTCATTAATTGAAGCCCAAATCACGCTGACTTAAATTAAGAAAAAGAAAACAGCTTTTTAGATCTTTATCTCTTTTCCTACCAGCTGTAAATGTTCCTCAGTTAAAGAATGTTTTTAGTATTAACCTTGAAATTAGGCTTTGTGGCTGCCATGTGCACAGAACGATGCAACAAACTCATTCTTTGAGTCTCAGGAGGAAACGAAGATACAATACTCATTAATGAATAGACAAAGCACTCCAGTTCTGGGGAGAGGGTGGGGGAGTCACCCCCACACCATCGGGGAGAATGAAAATGGTATCAAAAGGTTCACGTACTGCCAGTGGCAGAGAACACTGTAAGTGAAAACTAAAAACCTCTTAACCCAACACTTCCATTTCTAAGACTCACATAGAACATGAAAAGCATTAATCCCTAAAAGGAGAAAGTCAATCAGTGGAACTACATTAAAATCAAGATCCTCTGTTCTGCACAAGACACCATTAACGGAGTAAAAAGGGTAAGCTACCTACAAAGTTGGAGAAGGTATCCGCAACTCATATAACCGATAAAGTATCTAAACTACATAAATCAATAAGAAAAAGAGAACCCAGGAAAAGAAGAGGCAAAAGACCATGAATTAAGCACTGCACCAAACAGGATATCCAAATGGCTGACATTCACACATAAACCTATTTAACATCACTAACAATAAGGAAAACACACTGTAAGGCAAATTAAGCCACAAGGAGATATCACCACATCCGTAACAATGGCTAAAATTAAAGTTGAACAATACCAAGTAGTGCTAATGAGGATGAGAAACGGGTATACTGAAAATGGATCCGTCTGAGAACAGTTTGGCATTATCCAGCACAGCTGAAGATAGAAACATCCTACAACCCAGCAATGTCGGTCCTATAGTTGGATTCCCTAGAGAAACACACACACACACACACACACACAGGCACACACTTCGAAGCACAGCCAGTGTTCATGGCAGCGACATCTATAAAACCTGCGCTATACACAACCAAAGTGCCCACCATCAGTAGAACCAAAACATGGTAGCACGCAATAAAAAATGAACTACAGCAATATAAATGAATGTGAAAAACAAAATGTTGCATGAAAGAAGCCAGACACAAAAGAATGCATACTGTAACAACTCCATTTTTAAGAAGTTCAAAAACAGGCAAAACTAAACTACACTGTTGGAGATGCAAACACAGTCAGGAAGCAATAAAGAAAAGCAAGAACAGAACTTCGAAACAGAACGGTAGCCAAACTTTATAAGGGGAAGAAGGGTGCTGTGAGTGGGAAAGTGTACCAGGGGCTGCTGGCTGCCAGCCACGCTCCAAGTTCTTGATCTGAGTGGCAGGTATGAGGGTGTTTTACTTTATGACATTCATTAAGCTGAACATTTATGCTGCATGTATTTTACTCTTACATTTTTACAATAAAAAAGTCTTAAAACAAAAAATAACTTCAGAATTTCGAACAGTACTGTGGACAGTCATTTGAAGTAAAACTGTAGAATATTTAATGAGAAATGCTGATGATGCACCAAGTGAATTAAGCAGTTAAATTCACACATTATGATTACATCATCTATTTAAAAAGAAAAATCATTCATGTGAGCATGTGCGCACAAACAAAAGACAAGAGGGAAACTCCTCACGTGTGTTAGCCATCGCACCTCTAGGTGGCAGAGTTGTGGAGACTTTCTTTTTGTTTGGGGTATTTTCTACAATTAATGTGTTTTTTGTGTGATCAAAAAATAACATTTAAAAAATTAGAATACTAAATGCTTCTTTGACAGCTAAGTCACTAAAAGCAAATTTCCTTCCTCTAGGTCCCAGAGAGTCTAGGGGAACCTAGTGTTGATTACCAATCTCATTAAACAAACAAATACTGCCCACTTGTTTGCAATTCAAACTACCCCAAATTTCCAAAGCCATTATTTTTAGTAAAAAGCAAACAGCACATTTAAGAAAATGAAAGCAAGATCTGCAATTCTAATTCTGCCTTTTTAAAGATCCTTAATCTTTCCATATAAACTTCAGACATCTGATATCATAAATTTCCAAATAACTGTAGACATCTGAAAAAAATGAAATGGGCTACTAAGAATTCTAGGAATCACATAATATGCTCTCTAACTCAAGACTTCAACTTTTTTGCAAGGATATTTTCTATCAAGAAACTTTTTTTAAAAAGTTAATAGGTAATAAGTGATCCTTTCCTGAAACCTGATTTAAAATGTTATGAAAGACAATATTGGGGTATTTAAATGTGACTGCATAGTAGATATAGAATGGTTGCAATAATGCTAAATTTCCTGAGTGTGATAATTACATTGCCCTTATATAGGGGAATGCCCTTGGATCAATGTATACCCTTTGTGTCCTTTTTCTTACTTTTTAAAATAAGGTATAACTTACATAGAGTAAAATGCAGTGATCTTAAGTATACTATCTGATGAGTTTGACAAATGCTTATCAAGCTATAGAACATGTCCAACATCCCTAAAAGTTCCGTTGTGCCCCTTCCCAGCCAACTCCGACTCTACACTGCCCTCCCACCCCACTGAGACAATTGTTCTTATTTCTATCACGAAAAATTACTTTTTCCTATTCACGGCCTTTATGGAAATGGAATCATACATATTCTTTTGTGTCAGTCTAAAGTTGATGACATTCATCTGTGTTGCTGCAGTCATCAGTAGTTCATGATACGTTATTACATAGTATTCATATAGACAACCATGTGTTTACCTATTCTCCTGTTGAAGGACATCTGTATTATTTCCAGATTTGGGCTATTATGGATACAAAGCTACTATGGACATTCTTGTACACTCCTTTTTCTGGACAGGTTTTCAACTCTCGTGCGTAAATATTTAGGAACAGGATTGCTGGGTATGGGATGAATGAATGCTTAATTAAAAGAAAAAAAACAGGGCACCTGGGTGGCTCAGTGGGTTAAAGCCTCTGCCTTCGGCTCAGGTCATGGTCTCAGGGTCCTGGGATCAAGCCCCACATCGGGCTCTCTGCTCAGCAGGGAGCCTGCTTCCCCCTCTCTCTCTGCCTACTTGTGATCTCTCTGTCAAATAAATAAAATCTTAAAAACAAAAAACAAACAAAAAAAAACTTCCAGACGTTTCCAAAGACTTCTACTCCCAGTAGCACTGTGTGGAGTTCCAGATGCTCCAAATCCTCATCATATGGTATTGTCAATCTTCCTTTAGCCATGCTAGGGGATGCACTGG
>JAPYYM010001018.1:0-13988 GCA_028534135.1 Potos flavus | reverse complement strand
GAAAGAATAGCAAAGAAAGCCTAAACCCAGCAGGAGAAGAGAAATAATAAAGATCAGAGCAGAAATCAATGAGATAGAAACCAAAAGAACAGAACAAATCAACAAAACTAGGATCTTGTTCTTTGAAAGAATTAATAAGATGGATAAACCTATGGCCAGACTTATCAAAAAGAAAAGAGAAAGGACCCAAATTAATAAAATCATGATGGAATAGGAGAGGTCACAACCAACACCAAAGAAATACAATCGATTATCAGAACATATTATGAGCAACTATACACCAGCAAATTTGACAATCTGGAAGAAATGGATACATTCCTAGGGACATATAAACTACCAAAACTGAACCAGGAAGAAATAGAAAACCTGAACGGACCAATAACCAGTTAGGAGATTGAAGCATTCAAAAATCTCCCAACAAATGAGAGCCCAGGGCTAGACGGCTTCGCAGGGGAATTCTACCAAACATTTAAAGAAAAATTAACACCTATTCTCCTGAAACTGTTCCAAAAAATAGAAATGGAAGGAAAACTTCCAAACTCATTTTATGAGGCCAGCATTACCTTGATCCCCAAACCAGACAAAGACTCCATCAAAAAGGAGAATTACAGGCCAATATCCTTGATGAACACAGATCCAAAAATTCTCACCAAATACTAGCCAATAGGATCCAACAGTATATTAAAAGGATTATTCACCATGACCAAGTGGGATTTATTCCTGGGCTGCAAGGTTGGTTCAACATCTGCAAATCAATCACTGTGATAAATTACATTAATAAAAGAAATAACGAGAACCATATGATACGCTCAATAGATGCTGAAAAGGCATTTGACAAAGTACAGCATCCTTTCTTGATCAAAACTCATCGCAGGGTATGCATAGAGGGTACATACCTCAATATCATAAAAGCCATCTATGAAAAACCCACAGCAAATATTATTCTCAATGGGAAAAAACTGAGAGATCTTCCCCTAAGGTCAGGAACACAGCAGGGATGTCCACTATCACCACTGCTGCTCAACATAGTACTAGAAGTCCTAGCCTCAGCAATCAGACAACAAAAAGAAATAAAAGGCATTCGAATCAGCAAAGAAGAAGTCAAACTCTCACTCTTTGCAGATGATATGATACTTTATGTGGAAAACCCAAAAGATTCCACCCCAAAACTGCTAGAACTCATCCAGGAATTCAGTAAAGTGTCAGGATATAAAATCAAATCACAGAAATCAGCTGCATTTCTATACACCAACAGCCAGACAGAAGAAAGAGAAATTAAGGAGTCCAACCCATTTATAGTTGCACCCAAAACCATAAGATACCTAGGAATAAACCTAACCAAAGAGGCAAAGAATCTGTACTCAGAAAACTATAAAGTAATCATAAAAGAAATTGAGGAAGACACAAAGAAATGGAAAAATATTCCATGCTCATGAATTTGAAGAATATATATTGTGAAAATGTCTATACTACCTAAATCTACACACTTAATGCAATCTCTATCAAAATACCATCAATTTATTTCAAAGAAATGGAACAAATAATCCTAAAATTTATACGGAACCAGAAAAGAACCCGAGTAGCCAGAGGAATGTTGGAAAAAAAAAAAAAACCAACGATGATGGCATCACAATTCCAGACTTCAAGCTCTATTACAAAGCTGTTATCATCAAGACAGTATGGTACTGCATACAAAAACAGTCATAGACCAATGGAAACGAATAGAGAGCCCAGAAATGGCCCCTCAACTCTATGGTCAACTAATATTCAACAAAGCAGGAAAGAATGTCCATGGAAAAAAGACATTCTCTTCTATAAATGGTGTTGGGAAAATTGGACAGCCACATGGAGAAGAATGAAACTGGATCATTTACTTACACCACACACAAAAATAGACTCAAAATGGATGAAAGACCTCAATGTGAGACAGGAATCCCCCTACCCTCCAAAACCCTCAGTTTGTTTCTCAGAGTCCACAGTCTCTCATGGTTCGTCTCCCTCTCCGATTTCTCCCAATTCACCCTTCCTTTCCTTCTCCCAATGTCCTCCATATTTTTCCTTATGCTCCACACGTAAGTGAAACCATATGATAATTGACTTTCCCTGCTTGACTTATTTCACTCACCATAATCTCTTCCGGTCCTGTCCATGTTGATACAAAAGTTGGGTATTCATCCTTTCTGATGGAGGCATAGTATTCCATTGTATATACGGACCACATCTTCTTGATCCATTTGTCTGTTGAAGGGCATCTTGGCTCTTTCCACAGTTTGGCTATTGTGCCCATTGCTGCTATGAACATTGGGGTACACGTGGCGCTTCTTTTCACTACATCTGTATCTTTCACTACATCTTTCACTACATCTGTATCTGTATCTATCTTCACTATATCTGTATCTACCCAGTAGTGCAATTGCAGGATCATAGGGTAGCTCTATTTTTAATTTCTTCAGGAATCTTCATACTGTTTTCCAAAGTGGCTGCACCAACTTGCATTCTCACCAATAGTGTAAGAGGGTTCCCCTTTCTCCACATCCTCTCCAACATTTGTTGTTTACTGTCTTGTTGATTTTGGCCATTCTTACTGGTATAAGGTGGTATCTCAATGTGGTTTTGATTCGAATCTCCCTGATGGCTAATGATGATGAACATTTTTTCTGTGGGCACCAGTTTTGATAAACATGTCATGTGAAAAAAATAGCAAAAAGAAAAACAAAAAAAACTTGTCATGTGAGGTACAGCCACTGCAGAGAATAGTATGGAGGTTCTTCAAAAAATTGAAAATAGAAATACCATAGGATCCAGTAATTTCATTATGTATTTTCCTAAAGATAGGGGAAAAAAACTAATTTGAAAAGATATATCCACCCCTATGTTTATTACAGCATTATTTCTAATAGCCAAGGTATGGGAGAAACCTGTGTGTCCATCAATAGGTGAATGGATAAGAAAGATGTGATATATAAATATATAGATATATATGAATTCATATATATATTAAAATTACACGGCCACACATAAGTATGAGATCGTGCCATTTGACACAACACAGAATGACCAAGAGGGTATTATGCTAATATTATGCTAAGTGCGATAAGTCAGACTGAGAAAGACAAATACCATTTGATTCCACTTAGAAGAGTAATTTATAAAAAATGCATAAACAAAAAACAGAATCAGACTTATATATACAGAGGACAAACTGATGATTGCCAGTGGAGAGTAGGGTGGAGGATTGGGAAAAAATGGGTGAAGGGGCAAGGGAGATAGAGGGTTCCAGTTATGGAATGAACATGTAATAGGAATAAAAGGCAGAGTATAAGCAATACATGTCAATGATGTTATAGGGGCACCTGGGTGGCTCAGTTGGTTAAGCAACTACCTTTGACTCAGGTCATGATCCCAGAGTCCCAGGATTGAGTCCTGCATTGGGCTCCCTGCTCAGCAGGGATTCTGCTTCTCCCTCTGACCTCTCCCCTCTCATGCTCTCTCTCTCTTAAATAAATAAATAAAATGTTTTAAAAAATGATATTATAATGGTGAAGTAATGGGACAGGTGGTAGCTACACTTGTGCTGAACATTGCATAATGTATCAACTTGTTAAATCACTAAGTTGTACACCCGAAACTAATGTAATATTGTGTGTCAACTATACTCAATTTTTTAAAGTGTCAAAACACACACACACACACACACACACGAATGTCATGTGAATACATAGTTTCAAATTTTTACTTGTGCTGTATCTACTCCATGACCTGGAATTTTCTCATTCCTTCTCTAATCTCCATCAATCTACATGTTTCTCAGACTTTAAGGCTCAGATCACATCACACCTTCTCTAAATGTTTTTCCTAATATTTGTCATTACCACAAGCTCACTGTGGTGACCTCCTCTGACCTGAGAGTCTGTACCACTCATTTTGTTTTTAGCATCAACAGTGGTAAGCAGTGACCTCTTTCTTACCTCCAGACACTGAGCATTGTCTATAGTGAACACAAACGAAGTGTCTGATTTAGGCTACATATGTGTTTTGTTTGGCTTGCATGGGGTTTAAAATTAAGCCAACATTTTAAAATTTGGAGGTCTGACATTTAAAAAATCAACACTTTTGTTTTCTTTTGAAAAATCAGAAGATTTGGCAATCCTGGGCTTGCATTTTCACTTGCCAGCAATTGACTGGAATTGAGTAGTACTTGCCCCATTTAGATTGGCAATTTACCCTATACCTGTCCTTCCTTATTCACCTATATTACCTGTTTGATTTCTGGGTGTTCGAATTTGGAAACTGTATTCTTAGATCTAGGACGACAATTTGAATTTTCCTTCTTTTACTGACTTTACTGGACTTGTCTTTGGCCTGAAATACTTTTTTTTTTTCATTTGAGAACCTTTATATAATTAAAATTTAATACAAATAATTATGTGTCATTAAACACATTGATAAGCTAAATGCAACTCTGAGAACTTGTCACATCTGAGGTGAAAAATGATTCTATCAGCCCACGTTTTGACCTCAATCTCCATGGAAAATGATTTGAGTAAGACAAATTAGACTAAGAGGAATATAGGAACAATTTTCTTGTTGAAGAACTAAGCCATGTTGGCCTGAAATACTTTCTTGGTCATAATAGCTCTATTAACCTCAAGTAAATCAACTATTTTATTGCTTCTTAGATTGATATAATCCTTTATTTTCTCCCCAAATTCTAGATCTACACTGTCTAATGCAGTGCTTACAATTATAGAGGCTGAGATGTGACACAACATGACATCTACAATCTAGAGAACCAGGAAAGCCAGTGGTATAACTCATTCCCTGTCCCAAGGCCTGAGAACCAGGAGAATCAATGGTGAAACTTTTAGTCTGGGGCTGAAGGCTTGAGAACTGAGAGAGGAGGATCTGTTGGTGTAAGTCCTGAAATGTGAAGGCCTGAGAACTAGAAGCTCTGATGTCCAAGGGCAAGAGAAACTGAAAAGGTTCCAGTTCATGATGGTGATGTAGGAGAATGTTGAACTCAAGTCCTCCCATGGATATACTGAACCTATCTCTACAAATGAAACATTTTCCTCTGAAGAAACCCAAAACTAGCTGAGCAATTCCTCAAGTCAAGCAGATGAGAAAAAAAAAATCCTGATGTGTAAATGTGGGTGAAATAATCCTGTCATAAACCCCACAATCAGGAAGAAACTCATAACTCCAACCATCTCCCTAAAAAGTGAAAGGCTTGAATCTCACATTTGTCATGCCTGCACCTTAGAGATGAGCCTGTAAAACTTCTAGCTTCTGAAGCCAAGGGGCTTGTGTCTATAACACCCATAAGGCTATAGCAAATTGAGAAATAATTCTTACAGGGTTCACATATATCCACCTAGCTATCCCCCAGGGCCCAGTGCAGAGACAATTGACTGAAATATTTCCAGTCTTTGTATGAAAGAGGGTTATTTTCTTATCTTAAAGCTTTGACATGAGGGGCAAGCATTTACTTTAACATATGGCTAGAGGTCTGCTGAAGTACTCTCCAAAGACCATGGAAGCCAGTGGGTGCAATCTTTGCATTCTCAGCCTTGTTCCAGGTCCCTGGTAACTTCTAGAAAGGAGCTTGTTGACACATCTGGATCCCTGATTTTTGTGGCTTCTTCTCAGAAGAAATCTCTTGATTGCCTGGCTCTGGAGGTTATCAGGGCTTACATTAATGTGTCCAACAGAATGATAACAAACAGAGAGTTCTTAACCAGCTATACCCCAGGGCAGCAGAGAGACAATAGACTGTAACATTCAGTCTTCTGTGAAAGATTCATATTAGTTTATGTTCATGACTCTGGTCTGAGGGAGAGGCTTGTAACTAAACACACATCTGAAGTGCCAACTATAACCCTCTCTACACACCTCAGAAGGTGGGCGTTATCTGTGTGCATTCTCTCTGCTTCACTCCAAGTTCCCAGTATTGTCTAAGAAAAAAGCTTGTGTACACCACTGGTGTCCCAGTTTTTATGGCTGCTGTCCATATGACACATCCTTTGGTACCCTGGCTCTGGTGTCCCGTGGATGGGGCTTGTTTTTCTAGGTTCAATGGGACAGTGGCAAACAAAGAAGCAATTCTTTAAATGGCTATCACCTCAAGGCTCAGAGGAAGAAGAGATAAATTTTCACCTCCTATTCTTCCCCTGAATAAGGTATGTTTGCATACTTTAAAAGCTGCTGCATGAGAATCTGGCTTCCAATCAGCCTGAATCTAGATGCTGATTGAGATTCTCCCCTATGGGACACTGACAGGTCTTGGCACACCCTCAACTACTGCAAACTGTTAAGAACAAAGTAGGCTGTTTGGATAATCACACAGGATAATCACACAGAGAAACAACCAAGAGCTAGGGCAAGGATGAACAATAAGGCTCATACCCTACACAAGGACACTGCTTCAAAATTGGTAGAAGTAGCTGTTTTATCTAATGCATACAAAACAAAACAGAATTAAGGAAAGTGAAGAACAGGGGAATATATTCCAAATAAAGAACAATATAAAACATCAGAAAAAGATTGCAATGAAATAAAGTGATTTACCTGATAAAGAGTTCAAAGTACTGGTAATAAATATACTCACTGAGGTTGGAAGGACAATACATGAACAAAGTCAGAATTTTAAAGAAGAGATAGGAAATATAAGAAAGTACCAATTTGAAGTCACAGGGCTAAAGAATACAATAACTACTGAAAAATACAGTATAAGTGTTAAATAACAAACTAGAGGAAACAAAAGAAAGGGACAATTAACTCAAAAGCAGGGAAGTAGCACTTATCCATCAGATCAGCAAAAAGAAAAAAAATGTAAGAGTGAATATAGTTTAAGGGACTTATGGAATAACACTAGGTAGACCAACATTCTCATTATAGGGATCCCAAAAGGAGAAGAAAGAGAAAAAGGGGCAGAAAAACTATTTGAAGAAATAATGGCTGAAAATGTCCCTAACCTTGGGGAAGAAATAGACATCAGATCCAGGAAGCCCTGAGAGTTCAAATCAAGATGAATCCAAAGAGGCCCACATCAAGATACATTATAATTATAGTGTCCAAAGTTGAAGACAAGGAAAGAATATTAAAAGCAGCAAGAGAAAAACAACTTGTTATGTGCAAGGGAACTCCATAAGATTACTAGTGGATTTTTGAGCAGTAACTTAGCAGGCCAGAATTGAGTGGTGAATATATTCAAAGTGCGGGGCACCTGGGTGAATCAGTGGCTAAGCATCTGCCTTTGGCTCAGGTCATGATCTCATGGTCCTGGGATTGAGCCCTGCATTTGGCTCCCTGCTCGGCGGGAAGCCTTGCTTCTCCCTCTCCCACTCTCCCTACTTGTATTCCCTCTCTTGCTGTCTCTGTCACTGTCAAATAAATAAAATCTTTTTAAAAAAAAAGTGCTGAAAGAAAAAAACTGCCACCGAGAAATACTCTTCTTAGCAAAGTTGTTCTTCATAATTGAAGGAGAGAGAGAGTTTTCCAGACCAACAGAAATGAAAGGATCTCATTACCAGCAGATCAGCCTTACAAGAAATGTTAAAGTTAAAATAAAAGAGCACAAATTAGTAACGGGAAAACATATGAAAGTATAAATCTCACTGGTGAATGTAAATATACCATAAAATTCAGAATAATCTAATGTTGTGAAGGTGCTGAGTCAATCACTTACAAAAGTATAGTATAAAGGATAAAAGACAAAAGTAGTAAAAATAACTATAATTACAATAATTTATTAATAAATATACAAGATAATAGATGTAAAATTATAACATCAAAAACATAAAATATGAGGGGGAATAAAAATGTAGAGCTTTAGAATTCATTCAAACTTAAATTGTCATCAACTTAAAATAGACTATTATAAATACAAGTTGTTTCTTGTAACCCTCATGGTAACCACAAACCAAAAACCTATAGTAGAAACACAAAAGAGAAAGAGAAAGAAATGTAAGCATATCACCACAGAAAATCATCAAAGCACAAAGGAAGGGAGCAGAAGAACAAGAAAGAAACAAAGAATTACAAAAAAGCATGGAAACAATGAACAAATGCAATAATTCTGTACATATCAATAATTACTTTAGATGTAAATGTTCCAATCAAAAGACAAAGATTGGCTTTAAAAAAAAACAACCAAGACCCATGTATTTGCTGCCTATGAAAGACATATACAGGATATTTCATCTTAAAGTAACAGTATGTACCCCAATGTTCATAGCAGCAATAGCCACAATCGCCAAACTGGAAAGAGCCAAGATGCCCTTCAACAGATGAATGGATAAAGAAGATATGGTCCATATATACAATGGAATATTATGCCTCAATCAAAAAGGATGACCCAACTTTTGTTTTAACATGGACTGGACTGGAAGAAATTATGTTCAGTGAAATAAGTCAAGCGGAGAGAGTCAATTATCATATGGTCTCACTTACGTGTAGAGCATAAGGAAAAACATGGAGGACATTGTGAGAGGGAAGGGAGGGGTGAACTGGAGGAAATCGGAGGGGCGAAGAACCATGAGACACTGTGAACTCAGAGCAACAGACTGAGGGTTTTGGAGGGGAGGGGGATGGGCGAGCCTGGTGGTGGGTATTGAGGAGGGCACATATTGTATGGGAGCACTGGGTGTGGTACATAAACAATGAATCTTGTAACACTGAAAAAATAAAATAAAAGTATTTGGGGGAAAAAGTAACAATATAATTGCAAATGGAACATTCTGGATGGATAGATCATATGTTAGGTCATAAGACAAGTCATAATGAAATTAAGTAGATTGAATTCATATAAAATATCCTTTTAAAACACAATGGTATAATACTAGAAATCAATTACAGATGGAAATGGAAAATTCATAAATATGTGGAGATTAAATACCATGCTACTGAACAATCAATGGGTCAAAGAAGAAATAAAAGGGGAAATCAAGAAATAGCTTGAGAAAAATAAAAATGGAAATGCCACATACCAAAAGTTGTAGAATTCAAAATCAATATAAAAAATCTGTTGCATACATATACAATAATAATGAATTATCAGAGAGAAAGCAAGAAAACATTCCCATTTACAATTGCATCAGAAACATAAAATACCTAGAATGTACTTAGCCAATGAGTTTAAAAAACTCTTACACTGACAACTATAAGACATTGATGAATCAAGTTGGAGAAGATACAAGTAAATTGAAAAATATACCATGCTTATGAAATGGAAGAATTAATATTAAAATGTCCATACTACCCAAAGTAATCTACAAATTCAATTCAGTCCCTATGAAAATTCCACTGGCAATATTTACAGAAACAGAAAAAAATTCTAAAATTTGTGTTGATTCACAAAAGACCACAAATAACCAAAGCAATCTTGAGAAAGAAACACAAAGCTAGAAACATAACACTTCCCTATTTCAAACTATATTATAAAGATATAGTAATTAAAACAGTATGGTATTAGCATAAAAACAGACACCTATATCAATGGAATAGAGTAGAAGGCCCAGAAATAAATCCATGCATATATGGTCTATTAACTTATGACAAGGGAGCCAAGAATATACAATGGAGAAAGAAGTTTCTTCACTAAATGGTGTTGGGAAAAATGGACCACCACAGGTATAGAATGACATTTGACCACTATCTTATACCACACACACACACACACACACACACACACACACACAAACCCTCAAAATGTATTAAGGACTTGATCAAAACCATCAAACCTCTAGAAGAAAACACAGGGGCCAAACTCCTTGATACTGGTCTCCACAATGATTTTTTGGATTTGACACCAAAAGCAAAAGCAAAAAAATCAAACTACACCAAACAAAAAAACAATAAGTAAGGCTAAATCTAATGAAAAATCTGCACAATAAACTATCAACAGAATGAAAATGCAACCTATAAAATGTGATCAAATATTTACTAATCATGTATCGGATAAAAGGTTAATATCTAAATTATATTAACCTTTGAACAAGCTGGAGGCATCAAAATTCCGGAATTCAAGCTGTATTACACAGCTGTAATCATGAAGACAGTGTGGTACTAGCACAGAAACAGACACATAAATTAGTGGAAGAGAATAAATTACCCAGAAATTGATTCTCAACTCTATGGTCAAATAATCTTTGACATAGCAGGAAAGAATATCCAATGGAAAAAAGACAGTATCTTCAACAGATTGTGTTAGGAAAATTGGACAGCCAGATGCAGAAGAATGAAACTTGTACTACTTTCTTACACCATCACAAAAATGAATTCAAAATGGATGAAATACCTAAATGTGAGAGAGGAATCCATCAACATCCTAGAGGGAAAGACAGGCAGCAATCTCTTTGACTTTGGCCTCAACAACTTCTTGCTAGACATGTCTCGAAAGGCAAAGGAAACAAAAGCAAAAAAGAACTATTGGGACTTCATCAAGATAAAAAGTTTTTGCACAGCAAAGGAAACAATCGATAAAACTAAAAGGTAAATTATGGAATGGGAGAAGATATTCACAAATGACATATTAGATAAAAGGCTAGTATCCAAAATCTATAAAGAACTTATACGTACCATGCTGTCTTAAAGATCATAGTTTTACAATACAGCTTGAAGTCAGGTATCATGATGCCCCCAGCTTTGGTTCTCTTTTTCAACATTCCCCTGGTGATTCAGGGTCTTTTCTGGTTCCACACAAATTTCAGGATTGTTTGTTCCAGCTCTATGAAAAATGTCAATGGTATTTCAATAGGGGCTGTATTGAATGTGTAGATTGTTCCGGGTAGCATAGACATTTAGCAATATTTGTTCTTCCAATCCATGAGTATGGAGTGTTTTTCCATCTCTTTGTGTCTTCCTCAATTTCTTTCAGAAGTGTTCTATAGTTTTTAGAGTACAGATCCTTTACCTCTTCCATTAGGTTTATTCCTAGGTATCTTATGGATTTTGGTGCAGTTGTCAATGGGATCGATTCCTTAATCTCTCCTTCAGTCACATTGTTAGTGTACAGAAATGTACTGATTTCTGTGCTTTGATTTTGTATCCTGTGACTTCGCTGAATTGCTTTATGAGCTCTAGTAATTTGGGGGTGGAGTCTTTGGGTTTTCCACATAAAGGATCATGTCATCTGTGAAGAGTGAGAATTTGACTTCTTCTTTGACAACTTGAATACCTTTTACTTCTTTCTGTTGTCTGATTGTTGAAACTAGGACTTCTAGTACTATGTTGAACAACAGTGGTGAGAGTGGGCATCACTGCCCATGTTCCTGACCTTAATTAAGGGAAAAGCTCTCAGTTTTTCTCCATTGAGAATGATATTCACTGTGGGCTTTTCATAGATGGCTTTTATGATGTTGAGGTATGTTCCCTCTATCCCCTGTGGAGAGTTTTAATCAAGAAAGGATACTGTATTTTGTCAAATGCTTTTTCGGATCATATGGTTCTTGTCCTTTCTTTTATTAATGTGATCTGCCATGTTGATTGATTTGTGGATGTTGAACCACCATTGCATCCCAGGAATAAATCCCATCTGGTAATGGTTAATAATCCTTTTAAGGTACTGTTTGATCCTATTGGCTAGTATCTTGGTGAGTAGTTTGGCATCCGTGTTCATCAGGGATATTGGTAATGCTGGCCTCATAGAATGAGTTTGGAAGTGTTCCTTCCATTTCTATTTTTTGAAACAGCTTCAGTAAAATAGGCATTATTTCTTATTTAAACGTTTGGTAGAATTCCCCTGGGAAGCCATCTGGCCCTGGACCCTTGTTTTGGGAGATTTTTGATTACAGCTTCAATTTCCTTGCTGGTTATTGGACTGTTCAGATTTTTTATTTCTTCCTGTTTCAGTGCTGGTAGTTTGTAAGTTTCTAGGAATGTACCCATTTCTTCCAGATTGCCTAATCATTAGCATATAGTTGCTCATAATATGTTCTTAAAATTGTCTGTATTTCCTTGGCTATGGTCATGATCTCTACTCTATCACTCATGATTTTATTAATTTGGGTCCTTTCTCTTTTGAATAAATCTGGCTAGAGGTTTATAGAGCTTGAAGTCTGGAATTGTGATGCCACCAACTTTGGCTTTCTTTTTCAACATTCCTCTGGCTATTCAGGGTCTTTTCTGGTTCCATATAAATTTTAGGATTATTTGTTTCATTTCTTTGAAAAAAAATTGATGATATTTTGATAGGGAATCCATTAATGTGTAGATTGCTTTAGGTAGCATAGACATTTTCACAATATTTGTTCTTCCAATCCATAAGCATGGGATGTTTTTCCATTTCTTTGTGTCTTCCTCAATTTCATTCATGAGTACTTTATAGTTTTCTGAGTACAGATTCTTTGCCTCCTTGGTTAGGTTTATTCCTAGGTATCTTAGGGTTTTTAGGGCAATTGTAAATGGGATGGACTCCTTAATTTCTCTTTCTTCTGTCTGGATGTTGGTGTATAGAAATGCAGCTGATTTCTGTGATTTGATTTTATATCCTGACACTTTACTGAATTCCTGGATGAGTTCTAGCAGTTTTGGGGTGGAATCTTTTGGGTTTTCCACATAAAGTATCATATCATCTGCAAAGAGTGAGAGTTTGACTACTTCTTTGCTGATTCGGATGCCTTTTATTTCTTTTTATTGTCTGATTGCTGAGACTAGGACTTCTAGTACTATGTTGAATAGCAGTGGTGATAGTGGACATCCCTGTCGTGTTCCTGACCTTAGCGGAAAAGCTGTTTTTCCCCATTGAGAATAATATTTGCTGTGGGTTTTTCATAGATGGTTTTTATGATATTGAGGTATGTACCCTCTATGCCTACACTGTGAAGAGTTTTGATCAAGAAAGGATGCTGTACTTTGTCAAATGCTTTTTCAGCATCTATTGAGAGTATCATATGGTTCTCGTTTTCTTTTGTTAATGCATTGTATCACATTGATTGATTTGGGGATTTTGAACCAACCTTGCAGCCCAGGAATAAATCCCACTTGGTCGTGGTGAATAATCCTTTTAATGTACTGTTGGATCCTATTGGCTAGGATTTTGGTGAGAATTTTTGCATCCATGTCCATCAGCGATATTGGTCTGAAATTCTCCTTTTCAATGAGGTCTTTGTCTGGTTTGGGAATCAAGGTAATCTGGCCTCATAAAATGAATTTGGAAGTTTTCCTTCCATTTCTATTTTTTGGAACAGTTTCAGGAGAATAGGTATTAATTCTTCTTTAAATGTTTGGTAGAATTCCCCTGGGAAGCTGTCTGGCACTGGGCTCTTGTTTGTTGGGAGATTTTTGATGACTGCTTCAATCTCCTTATAACTTCTTCCTAGAAACATTGCCAAAGGCAAGGGAAGCAAGGGCAAAAATGAACTATTGGGACTTCATCAAGATCAAAAGCTTTTGCATAGCAAAGGAAAGAGTCAACAAAACCAAAAGACAACCAACAGAATGGGAGAAGATATTCACAAATGACATATCAGATAAAAGGCTCATATCCAAAATCTATAAAGAACTTATCAAACTCAACACCCAAAGAACAAATAATCCAATCAACAAATGGGCAGAAGACATGAACAGGCATTTCTGCAAAGAAGACATCCAAATGGCCAACAGACACATGAAAAAGTGCTCAACATCCCTCAGCATCAGGGAAATACAAATTGAAACCATAGTGAGATATCACCTCACACCAGTCAGAATGGCTAAAATTAATAAGTCAGGACAGGACAGAGGTTGGCAAGGATGCACCACTACACTGCTGGTGGGAATGAAAGCTGGTGCAGCCACTCCGGAAAACAATATGAAGGTTCCTCAAAAAGTTGAAAATAGAGCTACCCTATGACCCAGCAACCGCACTACTGGGTATTTACCCTAAACATACAAATGTAGTGATCTGAAGAGGCACGTGCACCCTAATGTTTATAGCAGCAATGTCCACAATAGCCAAACTATGGAAAGAACCTAGATGTCCATCAACAGATGAATAGATAAAGAAGATG
>JAPYYM010001017.1:0-13988 GCA_028534135.1 Potos flavus | reverse complement strand
GCTGGCCTTCCTGCGTGGTGCTCCTCTCTCCATCCATCCTCCACATGCAGGCTTCTTGCCGCGTTGGTCTGCCCACACCAGCTTCTGTGTAAAAGCTTTACAGGACCCCCCCCCAACCCCCTAGGAGTGCACAGCTCCCTCTCTGGTCTCTGCCTTCCCGCTTGCCTCGTTATGGGCTGTTCTCTGCCACTCCCGTTACTTCTAGCCGTGTGGGCTCCCGTCTGCCCTCTGGATGTGCCCCTCACGTGCGCACGCGCACACACGCGCACACGCCCAAGTCCTAACACCGCGTGCATGCCCGACCTGCTAGACACTGTTCTGAGTGCCTCACCTATCTTAGCTCGTTCCGTGCTCAGAGGAGCCTGTGTGGTAAGTCCTGGTCTGCCCCGTTTCAGGGGAGCGGCCCGAGGCGCTGGGGTGAGCAGAGTCCCCAAGGTCACGCACTCAGCAGGCTCCCCGACCAGGATCAGCCAGGATGGTCTCCTGCTCTCGTGTTCCCCCTGCCCCCACCAACCCTCCTTGCTCTGCTCATGCAGCTGGGGTCCCCGCCTTCCCCCCGGGCCTGCCCATGCCGCGTCCAGGTCCCAGACCGGGTGGCAGCCCGTCGCTGTCGGTCCCGGCAGAGCCGCCGTGTAGGTGGCCCCCGGGCAGTTGCACAGCTCCCGTGGCCTGGCGCACTCGCAGTCCTCAGTCTGCGTGGCAAGTAGGTTCCTGCCCCTAGGCTCAGGGGACAGTTTGAATTTGTTAAAATACGTGCTTCGGCGCTCCCTGTCCTTGCAGGCCTGGCGAGAGCAGGGATCTCAGGAGGGACATCCCATGGGGGCTTCTCTTTTCCTGAGCTCGATGACTTTCGCGAAGTCACCTCTGCCTTTGCTGCTGATTAGAGACAGAACTCGTACAACTGACTTACTAGCATAGAGAGAAAACATCTACTTAACATTGCTGCCAAGTGAATACTGCGTCGGGAAGGCCAGGGAAGAGCCAAGTTAAGAGAATCTTCCTGCATAATTTATGAAAGACCGAGTCATAAAATAAGCGTTTACAGTGGCCTGTTTGCCCGAGGTGGGGAACGATAGTGCGGCTATCATTCACGGCGTCGGGAGCAGTGGCGTTTATGTGCCTCCAAGGGTCTCCCGGCTCTTGCACTCCTCGTAGATTTCCGAGGTCGTCTGTAGCCTCTCTCTCCGAAGTGGGCTCTCTTCCTGTTTGGGGACCAGAGCTTGGAAGTTCAGCGTTATGTGCTCAGACGGAAAGGATTTGATGAAAACCGAACGAGTCAGTATTTCTCAACAATGAAGCATTAAAAAGAACCCCACAAATGAACAGATCTAGTGCCAACTCTGCTGGGCACCGTGAAAGAGCGGGAGGTGGGGTACAAAGAACTGGGTGCTGCCGGGTGCTGGAAGGACAGGTTGTATACCTGTCCGTGTGATTGCAGTGCCCCGGGTGACCAAGGAGCCCAGCGGGGAGACAGTGCCATGGCCCAGGTGGGTGTGCGGCAGGGCAGGGGCGTGGCCGGGGACGGCACAGGTGCACCAAGCCAGGAACTGGTTGGTGCGACCTCCCATCCCCACCCACACTGCCTCCCCCTGCCACATGAGCCTCCGGAGGGTGGGGAGTCCCCCGGCTGCAAGCTCCGTACGGCTGTGGCGGGGGGTGGGGGTGGGGGGGATTGTAGCCGTGCCCCCGGCCACTCCGCGGGTCCTCGGCCCAGGCCCTAGTTTGGAGGTGTGGTCTCTCTGTGGGGCTGCTGTCATGGCAGAGGGCAGAAGCGAGGGGCCAGCAGAAGCTCCCAGTGCCTCCTGAAGCTTTTGTCAGGGCACAGTGTGGCCTATCCGCTCACGTTCCGTTGGCCAGAGGGTGGCATGTGGCCAGGGCCAGCCTCACTCTTGAATATATATATTCCTCACCCAGGAATAGATGATCTTTCCTAGGGAAGCGAGTCCTCGGATCTCTGATATGGCCTACCAGCCAGCTTCTTTGTAAGTTTTAGCAAGCAGTGGGGGAGGTGGTGTGCAGAGGTGAGGCTAGATCGAGGGGGAGTCTAGGTGGGGAGTCTAGGCGGGGAGTGGCGAGGGTCATGCTGTCCTCATGGGGGTGGTGAAGAAAGACTTGAGAGGTGTCCCAGAGGGAGGTGGCATCACCAGGATGTGGGGACTGATGGGGAGAGGGGCTGCAGGGGATCAGTGAGGTTGTGTTGCTGGCTTTGGCACCCAGTAGCTGGTCACCGTGTGAGGATTGAGATGGTGGTGGATGAGATGACCCAGTGGCACAAGTGGGGGCAGGGCAGAGAGGGCTGACAGCTGCCTGTGTGTGAGTGGGGGGACAGACCCCGACATTGAGGGCCTGCTGTGTGGGGGATGTCATTTTGGGAGTCCTGCAGGGGCTCTCACTTGGTTTCCAGCAAACTCCGCAGAGTAGATTCTCTTGGCCAATGTTTTGTTTCATAGTTGAGGGAACGGAGTCTCCCAGAGGTCATGGAACTTGCCCCAAGGTCATCCCGCGAGCAAAGCTGAGTCTGCAGTTAAGCCTCGTGCTTGGGGTACAGAGCACACATCCCCGCAGCAGACCACGTTCCTTTTCAAGTCGGACACTCCTAGTGTCCTCTGGTTCAAGATCAGATCTAGTCTATAATGAAGTTTTGTTTTGTGCGGTTTTTCAAGTGAGTTCACACCCATGGTCTGATTGGAAAAGTAATTAGTATTCCTATTAGAGCTCACCCAACAATTCCCTGATATCCGAGCGTCAGCAGAGGAACAGAGCAGCACTGTGTTGTGATCTTTGATTTATAGCTGCCGGGGCCCAACAGGCTCTGGGCAGAAGGCTATAAATAAAATTAAAATAAATGGAAACAATGCACCTATAAATTGTGTTGCAGGAACCTCCAATTGCCTTTTAGAGGAAATCCCCAATAAAATGCTGTTTGGCAATCCATTTGGAAGAGAAGGGGCAGTAGATCATTGTGGCACAGTCAGTAAAGTGAAGGACAGGCTACGGCGTCGGAATATTTTAAATATGAAAATTAGCTGACCACTGAAACTTGCTGTTTGGTGGTAACTGTGTTGGAAAGTCTGGGCTAATCAGTCGAAGGTGCCAGATTTGGAGAGGCGAGTCAGTATCTCTGTCATGCCTTTTCTTTTTCCAGTCAACCTCTAGGCTTGTGTCCTAGAGGACAGTGAGGCCCAGAGAGAGGCCGCGCTGCGGGCTGGGTGGCCCGGGGCTTGGGGGCAGGTGCAGAGGAGGAGCTACGGTTCTGGGCCTGGAGAAGTCACTTTGTCTCTTTGGATATCTTGCTGTGCTCCATTTAATGGAGAATCAGAACAGTATAAATCTATGAGAAAGGGTAAATTCTGTTTAAAAATAGGTTGCTTGTTTTAATGAAATATTTTAATATTTTAACAAAAAAAAATTAAAAAGTTGTCTCTCTGCTTATTTTGGATTGTTACATAAATAGTTACGTGACTACTTACGTAAGCGAGTTGTAACTGTATGGCCAGGTTCTAGATGCCCGGTGCGGACAAGCGACCCAACACGTCAGCAGCAGAGGGAAAGCGCCTTTCTCACCAGACAGATGTTCCCAGGCAGGCATTTCCAGGCCGAGCCTTCCCTTTTGGTTTCTCCCGGGCTCCATGAGAGTGAGGGAGAAGGGGAGAGTGTGACAGCAGAGCCCAGGGCACCTGCTCCCTGCTGAGGTGTGCATGCGCGCACACGTGTGTGTCTCCTGTCGGGTGAGTGTGAGTGTGAACAGAATCGCAAAGAGGACGAAGCATACTGACGGTGTGAGACCTTGTCCGAGTGAGAGGGGGTCCCCGGGGCTTGGCCAGACCTGGAGATGAAGCGTGAGATGTCTGTCGAGGCTGGGATTCGAAGCTGGCAGGTTCGTGCAGAGACACACGTGTGTGTCTCACACGCGTCTCCGTCCGTGCACGCGCTGGCTCGGCAGCGTTTAGGGTCCCGGTCTACTGGGACTTGTCCCTCAGCTGTCGGTGCTCGTGACGGGGCTGAGATGTTTGGACATGAAGGTCACAGCTGGGGCCGATGGAGTGAAGTTAGTTCGTTTGGTGATATGTAGCCGACACACGGTGCCATGTGCGTTCAGGCGTACGACACGGGTTCGACACTTGTGCGTTACGCAGTGCTCCCAGGAAGTCCGGTCTCCATTTGCCACCACACAAAGTTATTACGGCGTTACCGACGCATTCCCTGTGCTGGACTTCATGTCCCCGTGACAGATGTACTGTACTCCCAGCAGTTTGTGTCAGGCCCCATTGCCAGTGTCCTTGAGTTGCAGGCAGAGAACTCCTAGTCGGACCAGCCTGCGGGGCCCTGGAAGCAGTCACGGCAACTGCCAGGCCACCGTGTGCTCCGAGGGCTTTCAAGATGGCAGCCGGCAATCCGGGGGTGTCGCCAGCTCCACGAGTTCTGCGGAGCTTCTTACGCTGGACCGATGCTGCCCAGCCCGAGAGCTACCTGTCCCCGTCCTTGGGGGCTGCAGGGAACCCCTTGGAAAGGCGGATTATTCAGAGAAGGGAGGAGCCGTGTGGCTGTGGTGGTCAGGGGGCCATTTTGAGAAGGTGACAAGTGAGCAGAGGGCTTTGGGCTCCTGTAGGTGGAGAGAGTGAGCGGTGTTTCCGAAGAGGCAGTGGGCCGATGGTTGCTCTGGGGCAGTGAGTGGCCTGGTGTCTCTGGAGACTGGTTTGGGGGACACAGCAGTGGCATGCTCATTAGACAGAGGCCTCCCTCCTCCCGGCAGGTGTGGCCCTGCAGCACAGGGGAGTTGGGGTGTGGTCCCCACCCACTGCCTCTGCCAGGCGCCTTCACCGTTGTTTCCGCAGTATGTTGTCTGAATTGCATTTAGGTATTTCTGGGGCCCCTACAGGCGGCTTCCGTTAGGTGATACGGCCCAGCAACATGAAACAAGCACGGACAGATTTGTAAGTTACAGGTCTAAATATTTTCACTGCAACTTCTGAAACTTTTCCTTGATCTAAAGCACATGCCACCAATTTTGCATCCTTCGACAAAGTCGAGAGCAAGCCAGAGCTGAAATACCAGGCTCCTTTCTTTTGGGTCATATGAGGGAGAGGACCCCTTATATATGGAATATTATTTGGGCAAAATGCAAACGGGCTGACCATTCCCGGGGTTTGGGCCTCTGTGGGATCCAGGACCAGTAATTTATTTTTAACACTTTATTGTGAAACATTCAAGTGTAGAGAGAGGCTGGAACACTCGTCACTGATCACCATGTAAGCCACCATCTGGAGTATGTTCTCTCTCTCTCCATCTGTCCATCCATTAATCCATCTTCTAAACAAACGAATCTCAGAGTACGATGCAGATACCAGGTTGCCCCTAAACAGTTAAGCACATGTGCCACTAACTAGACTGATTAATTTCTTTTCGGCGGTAAAATTTGCATTGTCAGATGCATAGATCTCAGCACAAAAGTCAGTGCCATCGGATTGTAGAACTTCACCCTCACCCCAGAAAGTTCCCAGGTGCCTTTTTATAGTGCACTGACCGTACAACCGTACACAGTGGGCAGCCTTGGTAGGTGAGTTGGGAAGGAAGGCCATGGCACCTTGAAAGGTTTGTGTGCAGGGATGCTCTCTGGAGCCGAAGGGGTGCGTGGATGATTGCCTGGATGAGGTTGCTGGGGAGCCGAGCAGAGACTGGGTTGCGTGGATGAGAAGGGGACTGAGTGAGGTGGGCAGCATGTGCTGGTGAGGAGGCAGAAGGGGAGGGCAGAGTGGGGAGCGGGACTGGCGCCATGGGGGAACTGGGTCTGGTCCTCCTTGAGTGTCCGTGTGGCTTAGTGGGAAATGCATTCAGTCCCACCTCTCCAGTGAGGTGCCTGGATTTGGAGGATCCCCCCCACCCCTTCATCCTTGTTCAGCAACTTGAGCAAGTTCTTGACATCTTCAAACATTCAGGTCCTTACTTGTGAGATGGCCCGTGGGGTGTGGGGACTCAGGGTGCAGGCTGGGTCGGTCCTCCTGCTTCCTAGCAGGATGAGGGGAGTAAGAGCTTTCACTTCTGTGGGCCTGCCCCAGTGTCCTCATCTGTCCAGTGGGAGTCCTGATGGTGCCTGCCTCCTCGGCATGTTCGGAGTATCCGGCGCCCCCAGCGCATACGCAGGCTCTTAGAGCAGCTCCTGCACGGAGCCGTGCTTGTAAGTGTTAGCTGCCATCACTCTTGTGATCATTACATGCATTTTTATAATAATAGTGCTAGCCGCCCTGCAGAGGTAGAGGCGACAATGGGTGTGGAGTGACGGGCACAGATGGCGCTCCGTTAGCTGTTCATCCTGGGATGCCACGTGATGGAGAGGCCCCCGGCTCTGGCGTCAGCTGTCTTGCATGCTAACCATGCCTTATTAGGAAGCTATGGAAAGGCACCCCTCGTGATCTGCATACAGAAGAGCACACAGTGGGGCCATAGCACGTTTTGGGCGAAGCCTTTGCACTGAGTCAGAAGCGATTTGGAGTTGGAGGGGTCATTTATTACATGACTGGCTCCTAGAGACTTCTGGAAAGTTGTCTGTAGCGGGACTGTATCATTTATCATCTGTCTACCTGTTTTGAAGGTCAAGGGATTACAAGTAATAGCCAACAGAAGATGAATGGGGAGTGAACTGGGCAAACTGGGATGTATGGCAGCCTAGTTCTCTGGGATGAAGAAGGTCAAGTTCCTTTGTGTTCGTAGAGGTCAAGTGCATCTCCTTCCAAGAAGACTCAGCCGTGAGAACAGATGCCCCGCGGCGAGCAGCACCTGACGCCCGCTGGGTTCTCAGGACGGCCACTCCCGCATCACTGGGGACAGCTGCTTCCCATCCCTCATGTGGACAGACGCCTGTGAGGCCGCGTTGTGCCCAGCAAGCATGGGGGGGAGGGTGTCACCTGCCACCGGCCGGAGGTTGGTGGGCTGTGCAGTCCTGTTAGGGTTGTACGGTCTCTGGCTGGCCTGTGAGAGCGCGGGCACACGTGGGGCTGGCCAGGCTCACTGCGGGGTGTGCGTGTGAGGGTGTGCGGGGACACATCGGGGACAGGCTGTGTTCGGTGCTTTTCTCAGAAAGCTGCTCGAGGGGGAGTACCTCCCCTGGCCCGCCGTTCCAAGCCAGCCATGGGCAGTGGGTCCTCTGTTCGCTGTTGCTGGGAGTGGAGGCCTTCCTTCTCTTTTCTCCCCTCTTCTGAGACGCTTCTAAGCTCCGTGGGACAACATAATGCATCCTTGTAAGGCCCTTAGGCATCCCTCTCTTTACACCCCCTCGGGCGTTCATTCAGTGCCTCCCCGGTGCCAGGCAGCGTAGCCAGTCCCAGGGCGAGGCAGGAGCCTGGTGACCCGGACTGCAGTGGGTCATCAGGTGGGCAGCCTGGAGTGGAGACGGGGTGGGCAGGGGGACTGGTGGAGCTTGGCGGGGGCGGGCACAGCCAGAACGGGCCAGACGGAGGCTGGGCCCAGGAGGTCCTGGACAGGGTTGGGTTGGGCTGGATGGTTCTGCATGGCTCCTGAGGGCCATGTCGCTGAGACCTTACCTGGTCCCAGGCACGAGGAAGCATCTGCATCCACTTGGTTGGCACTGGAGCAGCCGACGGCCGGGCGCAGCGAGGCAGGACTGCACATCTGAGCCAGTCCTGGGCTTGTGGGCCCAGCGTGTCTGCAGATGGGGGCGCTGGAGGAGAGCCCCGGTGGGGGGCGGCAGGTCCCGGGCCCTCCTGGAGGCGCAGTGTCCTCAGGTGGCCCAGCGGGTGTTGCAGGTGGCTTGGAAGGTGGCTTCCCCCAGTCGGACCCTGATTGCCGAGCGCGCTGCTCCGGAGCCCTCTGGAGCCCAGGGGCCCTGCGTTCCCGGCCTGGGCTTCCCTGTGTCAGGGGACAGCCACGGTGGCGAGGGGGGCACGGGCTTCGGTTTGCGGGGTAGGGCAGGAAAGAGCGAAACAGTGGGGTAGGCAGGGTTTTAATTACTTATTTTAGGAGAACTACCCAACTTCCTAATCATAGCTGATTAGGTTCCATCTTTCTCTTTGCTTCAGACTGAGGGATGCGTGAGCTCGGGCACACGGTCGCGTGTGACGTTACTCTCAGTCTTCTGCGTGTACTCTGAGTAAGCCTTTTGTTCCATTGAGAACATTAAGGGCAGTATTTGGTTGAAAAAATTTTAATGAAGCACCTAACAGAGCTATTATTCATTTTTGAAACAAGTTGCTGTGGTTACCATAGTAATATTAAGCCTTTTATTAAATATTTTTCTCTTCAGCCGGTAGTCAGTTTTTGTTCCATGCTGATGGGGGAGCTACAGATCCATGAACCCGGCATCTGGAAGGAATTTTCTAGCTCTGCCGAGTTAAATCATTCAAGGAATTTATGTTATAGGAACATAAAGCGTATAAATCTAGTTTATCATATCTATCATTTAATTGTTCATGCAAGCCAGCTCTTCATGTAGCGATTTACAGTAATCTCAGTGAAATAACAGTTTTGTGTCACAAAATGAATAATGCATGCAAAGAGATTGTTGAGCTCCTTAAAATCATTATGCTCAAAATATTAGGCTCTTTTATTCGGAAGTGATAGAACGATGATCATGGGCCGATTGCAGGCTGGGGGCTTCAGGGTCTGCTGTTCTTGTGTGTGCTGGTCGCCAGCTCTCGGGAAGGGAAGTTGGCGACGAAGCGTGTCCAGGAGGACCGCGCACCTCTCTGTGGTCCCTGCAGACGGTGGCCCGCCGGACAGCGGGCCACACGCGAGCCAGGGCGCCGGGGGGTTGGGCTGCCGGGTTAGAGAAACACAGCTGTGTTTGAAAGAGAAGCTGCTGCTTACTGCTGCTTCTGCCTGGGACGAGAAGTGGCTGTCGTACAGGGTGCTCGCGGGCCGTGGACTATGCCTGCACGCGTCTGGACGGTCCAGCGGGCCCGGTGCCTTCCCCCCTGCTTGTCCTCCGTCTCCCTCCGCAGCACACATGTACCCGATGGGCTGCCTTCGGTGGTGTTTTCAGTGATGAGGCTGATGAGCACCGGCTGCTGTGCTCTTGCAGCCGGAGGGACGAGCGAGCCAGGGCTGTCGTGGGTAGTAACCCCCCTCACACGTGTGTTCCCCACCCTCCTCGCCCGCGCCTCGGAGCAGGTGTGCCGCGAGAGATGGGGGGTCACGGGCGGCCCGAGGGGCTGCGCTGGGGGCCCGCCGGTGAAGGCGGAGGCTCTGCTCCTCGGGAAACAGGTGCGGCTTTCCAAAGTGGAAGTGTGATCAGTCATTGTCAGAAGGTCCGCGCCACCTTTACCTTCTCTCGTGCTCCAAAACAACTGTGTTATGAGAAATTTCAAACGTACGAGGAGGTCGAGACCACGGCACAGCGAAACCAGGACACGTGTCCGCCACGTTCCATGTTACCAAGATGCTGCCGTGGTGGCCTCCTCTGGCTCCTTTTTCTTTTCCTCTTCCTTTGCTTGAGTATTTCAAAGCAGGTTCCAGACATCACGGAATTTCACCTCTCTGCGCTTCAGTATGTGGTCCCCCCCCCCAAAAAAAAAAACCACACACACACACACACACACACACAATCTGCTCTTTTAAGACAGTAACGCTCAGGAGAGGGCCTGTGGGCAGGCGCGGCCTCCTCGAGTCCCGCGTGGGTTCCAGGGTCCCGGGCTGGGGGGGTGCCAGCCCGCCTCGGGAGGCCGGGAGTCACGTGATCTTACGCTAACTGGGGTTGGGGAAGGCTTCATAGTTCGGAAAACCAGTTCTGTAGTGATCCCTCCCTTATTTTTGGAGACCCCGTCCTGGGTGGGCCTGACCTGGAGGCACTTGTGATGTTTTATGGCTCCAGTTTTGATGTTTGTGTTCCCACGTTGGAGGAATGTGGTAGAAGACGTTGCCCCTCCGGGGGAACTGGCAGGCGGTCGCTGGACAGGGGCTGTGCCGGGCAGATCTGAAAGAGCACTTCTCGTGGGGGGAGCCCCGCTCGGCTGTCTGCTGTGGGCACGTCTATCAGCTTCCCACGAACCAGGATCGGCTTGGTTTATAGCGTTTGTCATGTTCCCCAGTTCTCTTGTTCAAGGTATCTTTCCTACACTGGGATTCACGAGTGCCGAGTGCCGGCGTTCTTTGTCTTTTCATGATAAGCCTTTTCTCCTCGCGATCTCCCCTCCCTCCCCATGCTGACATGACCGTAGGGAGATGCGGCGCACTGGATTTCTTCTCTTGCTCTTAATTCACACCTGCCAGGTCCGTCGGAAGCGTCCGAGGTTTGTCTTGCCCAAGTCGGACTTCGGAATCCTTTATTGTAAGATGTATAGGATGATACAGTATATCCTGTTCTAGAGGCGACCAGGCTTGGTGGCTCTGGGTCTTTGCAGAGAGGAGCCCCACTCATTTCAGGGAGGGGAGATGGGGTTTGAAATGAAAACTGTTTTAGTTCCCAATGGACGTTTACATATAGAACATTAGAAACATGTAAAAGGTCGTTCTGATGGCACTAGGGAAGTAGTTAGAAACTAGAGCATCAAGGGGCCTCTCCAGGGAACCCCCACTGGGGGGCCTCGACTATGCTTCCCACAGTGCCGATTCTTTCTGGGTCTCGGTCCCATCTTAGAATGAATGTGACGGGACCCTGTGTGGGAGCATGAATTTGATCTAAGTTTCTTGGAGGAGGGGCGTTACTGATTGAGAGTGGCTCTGAAACATTTCATTGGCCTTTAGTTCTGTGGCTCTTTCACGGCTGCTCCCCAACTCCGGAACCTGGTGTAGGGGAGGGGCTCAGAAGAGTATTCCAGGGGAACTTAGGGTGTGCCTCCCCCCACCCCCCGACCCTGAGTGCAGACCCCAGGGTAGCAGCCTTCTGTCAGCCGGGAGAACAGGCAAGGCGGCGGGCTGGCCACAGGGTGGTGGTGAGCAGAGAGCCGGCTGGCCTTGACTCTGGGCCCGTGACGGTGGGGTCCGAGCAGGGTGTGTGTGCGCCGGAAGTGCTACCCCTGAGCAGCGGCTGCCCGGTCCTGCCTCGCGCTGGGCTGTGGCTCCCAGGGGCCAGCAGGGGGAGGACCAGCGGTTTGCAGCCTCCGTCCCAGCTGCACGCCCTGGCACGAGCGTTTGCAGCCTCTTCCTCAGTAGCAGGGGCTTCCGGCTGGCGTGGCTGCAGCTGTGTGATGGTGTTTGTGCTCTTACCGTGTATTACTCTTCTCGCGTGCTATTTCTGTTGCAAATAGCCGTAAATATTGTTACAGTTTTGACTGCATCCTGAGGTGTCTCCCTAAGCAGTGGCACACACACTTGTGTGTTGCACTCCGTGCTGCCCTCTGACTCTGTGTCAGCCTGCGGTGCCGGTGCTGGGGCCTCCTCCCTCTCTGTCTGCCCTGACAGACCCCCACGATGCGGTTCCCGAACCCCAACAGCGTTGCATTGTCGTTCAGGACCTTGTGGGGACCCTTCCCTGTGCACCCCCTCTCCCTCTGCCGCCCCGGCTGGATAGGTTACTTAGCCTCATCTGCGGGGTAGGGGGGCAGACTCTCTCCTCGGGTGGTCGTGGGGATCGAGCACGAGAGTTTGCGTGTTGGTCTAGACCGGGGAGGGGGAGGGTTGGTGTGACTCTTGCTCTGACAGTGGAACATTCCTTCTCCCAGGAGGCAGACCTTGGCCGCAGGTTCTCCCCGTGGGTCTGGCTTAGGCTGCGTGAGCGAAGGCCTCTGTCCACATGGCAGGTGCTTCCGGATCGTGGATGGCCCTCCCTTTGCTCTGCTGCCCCCTCCTCAGGCAGCCCCCGGGCAGTGACGGCAAGGCCCCTGCTCCCTGGCCTTCCTCCTCCAGACCCAGTTCTGTGAGCCTCTGTTTCTCTGGAATTCTGAACTGCCCTGTGGGGGCGAGGGGACCCGTCTGCTCCCTGATCTTGTGGCCTCGGATCCCCTTGCCTCTTGGGATGGCTGCCGCGTGCCGTGGGCCCTCTGTCTTCGTCAGTGCGCAGCTCCGTCGGGTCCCTGTGCCGACCTGGGTGGCCGATCCACCTACCGCTCCCTGCCTCCAGCATCCCAGCCCAGAAGGACTTTTGGGCAGCAGGCAGCAGTGACACCCAGACCTGGGGGCCGTTTTCGTCTCTGCCTCTCTCCCACAGAGGCATCTCCAGCTGGTCCTGCGACTTCTTCTGGGCTTCAGCTTCCTTGTGAAAGGCTTGCAAAGACAAAACGGGGTCCTGCATATAGACGTGGACTCTGCCGCACTCTGTAACTACCACTCGGAACCGTGGCTTGGCTCGCTGGGTGGTTCGCACTCGCTCTGCGCCGGGTGGCCAGATGGATTGCGGAACACGCACTCTTTGTCTTCGTTTAAGTTATTCTTGTTAATCATGCGTCCAGCTGCGTGAGTTTGGATGAACTCAGGTAAGTGACAGTGATGGTGATTCTTTAGCTTGGCTGTGGTTGGTCTCTGGGGGGCTCCTGGAGGAAGCGAGCCAACCCCGGGGCCGCTGCTGCATTGGGGGGCTGTGGTGCTTCTTCCCTCTGCGTTCGTTCACCAAGCACCCCCTCTGCGTGCCTGCTGCGTGGCAGGTGTGGTGCTCGGTGGGGCAGGTGGAGCCCCTGACATCTGGGGGGTAAAGCAGAAGCAGCGATGCTGGCGGGTGGGTGCGTACGTGTGTGTGGGGTGATGGTGAGGAAAGCAGGGGAGGGCCAAGCAGGGGCCACCACCGTGGTGGCCTTCGGGGGACAGTGTTAAATGTCTTATCTGCCAGCCGTGTTGTGGGCTTGATGTGTCACAGCTGGTGCCGGCGTGGTGAGTGTGTGTATGCGTGTATGTGTGCGCGCATGCGTGTGTGCATAGGAAATTCACAGTGGAAAGAGGGTGTGCAGAACCCTTTCAGGGAGGGGTAAAACTGGACCCCCGATTTTGGGAAACACTCATTGTCCCGTTCAAGCCATGGAGTGGTCACACCCACCAGGCTGACCGTAATAGAAAAAGGCACCGACAAGAGTGGTCAAGGATGCGAAGTCGGAGCCTTCCCATGCTGCCGGTGGGACTGGGAGGCGGCGCAGCCCCGGGGGCACGGTCTGACGGCTCCTTGAGCTCTCGAACTTAGAGCCGCCGTGTGCCGCAGAGGTCCCATGGAGAGACTTGGAGACAGGAGTCCACATAAACACTTGTGCCTGAATGTTCACAGCGTTATTCGTAAGAACCCCAAAGTGGAAACCACCCCAAATGTGCGTCGTGTGATGAATGGGGAAACCGAACGTGGTTTCTCCCGAGTAGCAGTGGAGCGTTTCTCAGCCATAGGGAGGGGTGCGGCGCTGACACGTGCTAGGGCTCGGACCGGCCTCGGAAACACGGTGTTTGGGGTGAGGAGCCAGTCACAGCAGGCCACGTGGCGTGCGATGCGTGGATAGGAGATGTCCAGAAGGTCCCCTGGTGACGAGCCTGCTTCTGGGCCCCGGAGGCCCCCAGCTCCTGCCGGCCGTGACGACTGTCCGTTTTCCTGGACCCCAGAGCCCCTGGGCGCCTCCCGTGGGGAGCCTGCCTTGCCGTGGGCAATACCTCGAAGGGCCTTTAAGACCAGGAGCTTAGCAGGCGAATGTCTGAGGGAAGCTGGAGGCTTCAGAGGAGGCCTCGCCCCTCGGTGAGTGTCCTTAGGTGCTCCCGGACCTTGCCCCCTTCTGCCTTCGTCCTGACCTTCCTTCCTCTTGGTCCTTCCCGCTCCACCTGTGGCCTCTTGCCCCTGGCCACCTTCCGGCCTGCTTAAGGGGCGCAGGGATGAGAAAGGTGTGCTGTCGGCTGAGTGTTGTGTCCCCCCAGTTTCTTATGCTGAAACTTAATTCCCAGGGTAATGGTGTTGGGGGGGGGCCCTGAGGTGGTTAGGTCATGAGGGTGGAGCCTACATGAGTGGGACCGACACTCTAATGAAAAAGGCCCCGGAGAGCTCCCTTGGCCCGTCTGCCCTATGAGGGCGCGGGAAGAAGGCACCGTCCGTGAAGCAGGAAGAGCCTCCTGATACCGGACTTCCTACCTCCAGCACC
>JAPYYM010001016.1:0-13990 GCA_028534135.1 Potos flavus | reverse complement strand
CCCAGCCCGCTCTGGTGTGAAGTGCTGGCGGGCTGTCCGGGGGAGCAGGCAGCTAAGAGTAGCTCCCACTGACGGGGCTGGTTCTGGGCTTCGAAGCTGGGCCCCCTCCCCTTCCAGCCCCCCCGCCCTGCGCCACGCCGTCTCCTAGGAAAGCTATTTGGGGGTCGCTCATAAAGGCTCCGGAGCGGCTGAGACGCGGCCTGCCCTCCCCTGACCTTCAACACCCTGGCCGAGGGACCTGCTGGGCCGTGACACCTGTGCCTGGCCACAGGGAGAGGCTCTGGGAGTAAATCGGGTGCCCCCGGGAGGCCCCGGCCTGCGCTCACTATCCAGTGCTCTCCCGCTCGGGAAGCAGAGACCGTGCGCGCACGAGCTGCCCGGGGGGCTGTCGCCGGAGCGCGGAGTCGCGCTGATCCAGGCTCCGCTCCCGCGGTCCCCGCCCCCCGCACCCCAGGGGAGGAGCTGGAGCCCGGGCCCGTGTCCAGCATCCCCGGCAACGTGCCCGAGGGACTTCGGTTACAAGTGTCTCACGCCCGAGTCCCAGCCTGAGCTCCTGGCCACGTCGGGGAGCTTCCCGGGTACCTGGCCGACCTCGCGAGCCTGAGGCCGATGCCCCGGGCCGCTCCGACGCGGGCTGAGCCCATTCGGCAGGACCCGCAGCCTGTGGGAGGCCCGTGGCCCGAGGTAGGCCACCCCCGGCCGAGCCCACAGAGCTCAGCAGAGACTGGGTCAGCTCCTGCGGGAATCGAGCCCACAGAGGAAAACCCAGATTTCAGGACGAACAACCAGGGCGCGTTGGGGGGGCACACTCACGGAGCCGGGGCCGCGGGGCCAGGCCTGGGAAGCCCAGGGGTGGCGGGAGGAGCTGCACCACCCGTCCCCAGGTCACGGGGCCTGAGAGCCGCCGTCGGAGGAGCAAAGGGAGGACTGGGAGGACGGGGAACAGGAGCTGCATGAGGCTGCCGCGGCCGGCGAGCAGGGGTGTCTGGCGGGGGGCAGGGTAGGAGCTCAGCGAGGCTTCTTCGGCTGTCGCCCTGGGCCAGGCACTGAGCCCGCGCCTCACTGCCCTCCTGTCCGGCCGCAAGGACACGGTGGGGGCAGGGCGGGCACCTGCTCGTGGCCCCCGTGGGCACGAGGGGACCGAGCCTCAGGGTTGCCGAGTGGCTGTTGGAGGTCACACACAGCAAGAGCAGCCCCCATGCTAGGCGTGGGCCGTCCCACCTGTGAGCCGAGGGGCCAGGCCGGCTCACACCCATTCCCGGACCTTCCAGGGCAGGAAGAGAACTCTGCGTGTCCGCCAGAGCCTTGTGGGGACGTTGTGGGGACATTGTGGGGCTTCCCGCGCTGCCAGCACCTGTCCCGGCTGTGCGACGGGAGCCCTTCTCTGTGGAATTCCCTCGCTGTGCCCAAAGGGGCTCCCTCGGGAAGCGGCAGGTCCTAGGCCATGTGTTCCTGGTGGCACCAAGCAAGGGGCCCCATGAGGGACCTCACCACGTGTACTGCACCCGGAGGCCTCCCCTCAGGTCGAGGCTGGCAACGCACGGGCACACCTCCCTTGCCGGACACACACACCTGCTTCAGGGGTCGTTTCCCCCCCAGACCCCATGAAGCCAGCCCACAGGGCCACCCCACGCACCATGCACCCCGGGGCACGGGCCCGCTGCACCCAGCGACCGTCACCCGGCCGCCGGCGAAACCTGTCCAAGGCCAAGGACCTGCGAGTGCCAGCGCCAAGCCTGTGACCCCAAGGTCGCTCTGAGGCTTTACCCCACATCCACCCACCGCCTGAGCAAGAAGAGGACACTGGCTTCCCACCCGAAACCAGAAGCAGCAGGCCTTGTCACCGCAGTGCCACGAGGACCACAGCCAAAAACGAGGCCTGGATGCAAAGTAAGTACTTTTGTCATACTTGTGATAAATTCTGCGTATCGGACCCTTTGTTTTCCTGTCTTCCTGGGTCAGGGGTCTGCAGACTTTCTCCGCGGGAAGCTGGACAGTGAAGGTCTGGGCCGAGCGGCCATGAGCGCGGCACAAGGCGGCCGTTGAAAGTAGGCGAATGAGGGGGTGTGGCGGGGTTCCAAGCAGACTCACAGAACGAGGCCTGGAGCGGAATTAGGCCCCAGGGCTCCGGGGGGCTGAGCCCTCCCCCGAGGGCGCTCCGCTCCCCTGAGCTCAGGCCGTCCTTCCCTCCTGACTCAACGCTGAGACCGTCCCCTCCGCCCCAACGACGCGCACGTTGGACAGAGGGGCGCCTGCCTGAGGGCGGCCCGGGAGCTCGACCCCAGACCGGGAACCCGAGCCCCCGAGGTCAGAGTGGAACCGAGGACGCGCCAAGAGACACAGGCGTCTGCGGAAGTGCAGATCCATGAGGACAGATATCTGGTCCCACGGAGGCTGTTAGAACGGGAAGCTGGGCCTCTTCTCTTCCCTGGGGCATCTTCGTGTCCCCTCTTGGCCCAAACCCCGCAGCCCTGGGTGTGAGCCGACCCTCTTCTCTCTCATCATTGCTGAGCGGGCAACGGGGCCCCCGACACGCTCCCGGCCCCCGGCCCGCCACCAAGAAAGCCCGTCTCCCGTCTTCTAACGCGTGGCCTCCAATTCAGGCTGTCCGTCCCCGGGGGGCCCGGCTGGGTCAGTCCGTGGCGCACGTGGCCCTTCACCTCGAAGTCAGGAGCTCCAGTCCCACGTTGGGCAGGGCGCTCACTCCCAAACACGTAGTAGCCAAGTTCAGGATCTCGCTCCTGCACAGAGCCGTCCTCGCCGGAGCCCAGCCCCACTCTCCGTCTGTGGGCTCGCTCACTGCGTGCGCTCTGCCGCTCGAGGCAGGATGCTCTGGGCCTTCTCCGCCCGCTCCCTCGTGTGTCCCTCACGGTTGTAGCTCCGATCCACGCAGGACGGCAGACACAGAGGGACACTCGCACATCCGGGAGCGAACTGATTCATCCGCTACCTGGTTCCTCCGTGGACCGTGCTCTCCACGTGGAGGGACCGCTGTCATCCGCCAGGTGAGCGTTGCCGACCATCCCCCCGCCGCTCGGGCGCTCCACCGCCCGCCCGGCCACGCCAAGGGCCACCCCGGACCAGCGGCACGGACGCAGACCCAGGGGCCCCGGGCGATCCAGGTGTGCCGTCTGCAGGGTGCTTCCCCCGCAAATGTGGGGGTGACGCTGACTTACTCTCCCTACGGGCAGCAGCACTGAGCACAAAGCGAGGTGCGCGGTGAGCACGCAGCACGTTGGCAGTGACCGTCCTCGGTGCTCGGTGCTTGACCCTCAGTGGCTCCCTGGGCACGACCCCGGGGACCCCCTGGCTCCCAGCGGGAAAGACCACAGTCGTTGCTGAAGCTGGGATTCCACACTGCTTACAGCTCGAGAAAGCGCACACCTCCTCGGGCCGGGGGGTCTGACCTCCGACCTCTATGCCCCTCGCGCTCCGGGTAGGGTGCGACCCAAGGAGGAAGGCCTAGCGTCCTTGGCCAGTGCTCTGTGGACCTCGTCCCCAGCAGTCACTTGTACCGAAATCCCTCCCCGATCTGCCGAGCTGGATGGCGCTGGGCTAGCAGCGAGCCCCCAGCCAACACACACACTTGCCTGCTCCCCTCACTCGCATGTTATTTGGGAACAAGTTCCTTTTGTAGAAGTTCTCCTGAAGTTTATCGGACTGTTTCCTAGGTTAGCTGAATGATATTATTAACCAAGACCGTGGCCGAGAAATCGTATGATGAAACCTGGGTAATTCATCTTCAACCAGGCGAGGGAGCCTCAGGAAGAAAAAGGACCCCCCGTCGGGCAGCCTCACCCCCGGGACATTTTATTCTGGGTGGTTCTTCCTGCGCCCCCGGCCTGACCTAAGACCTGTTTTGAGGCACACTAGGAAACCAATGGGCCCTAAAAACTCCCGAGTCTGGTCCTGAGCTCTTCCTGCGTCCGAAAGGAGGAGCCCAGCCTGGCAGCAGCTCCTCTGGGACAACAGACCGAAAGGGGCAACAGACTGCTTCCTCAAGATGAAAAGTCCTGACCCACCATAAGCAGGACCTCAGACCCGTCCTCTGGTCAGACTGGAGGTCGCGACCCACGGGGACCGTGACCAACCGTGAGGGACACAAGGAGCTGCCTTCTTCAGGGGCAAGAGGCAGGGGGAGATGTGGTGCTTCTGGTTCAAGTAGATTATTTTGTTTTTAAATTCAAAGTAACTCAGAAAAAGTGGGGATGAGAAAATGTGTACAGATGGGACAGGAGAACTCTTGAGGTTGGCGTCCTCACAGGGCCTCATCCGCAAGCCCACGAGCCCCTTCCTCTCCAGGCCCCTCTCCCCTGTGAACAAAGACCTCACTCTCTGTGCCTGGTCCTGGCTGCTTCTGACTCAGAAAGCCCGTTTGCTAGGAAACAGGGGTGGGACACTGAGCAAGCCAGCCTCAGACGTGTGCTCCGTGCGAGAGACCTCCTGAGGGCTGAGGCCAGGGCTCCCTAGGCCCCGTGTTCCCGTGTTTCCACCAGACGTGGCCCCTGAGCCTCGGGTCAGGCCCGCCTCTTTTCGGAGATGAATCTCTCCTCCGATAACATTGCGGGGCCTCCGGGACACGGGCGTGCCTCAACTGGCTTCTGAGGAGGGAGAGAACCGCCCTGCCCGGGTCTCCCTGCCGGGGCTCTCGCAAACCACAAGCCCGTGCCTCTGCGGGGACGGCAGACTGACACCCACGGGCGTAGCCACACTTTCTGTCGCCCCCACGGGTCCCGCTGCAAAGTTGGTTCACTTCTCCACATTCCTATCGTGCCATCAGAAGAGACAAAATGGTGATCTTGGCCCCCAGATATGCACAGAGAGCTCCTATTGGCCCCCAGGCCACCAGCTCGCAGGTGCATTTCCTGCACCCTTTCTGTGCATTCTGGGCTGTCATTCATCCCCAAACAAGTCACGCTTCCCCTCCGGATCCTCTCCCCGAACCCAGTATATCTCAAGAAACTCCTTGGTCCCCCATTCATTGCTGGCCGCTGATCAGCCCTCTCTCCAACCCCAGGACTGGGGCACGTGGATGTCACCCTCCAGCACTGTATGACGACACCACCTGTCACTCTGGCTGGGACTTGTCTAGGGCAGGGAGCCTTCTGAAGAAAAAGGCTGTGGACCAAGATGTCTGTTGCAGCACCACAATAGATCATGATTTTTAAAAAGAAAAACATCTTAAATGTTACGCAGGAGATTGGCAACACCAGTTATCATCACGAAAATTCAGACTAGTAGGAACCAAAGTTGAATTTTCCAGAGAAAAGGAAAAGTGGCTCAGTCCCACCTGAAAGAATGGGACCGATAGAGTCGGTCCTACAGACTAGTCAGGCCAAGCGACCGAGGCAGCATCGCCGCGTAGCTCGTGTTCACAGGATATGACGCAAAGGGCACTTCCTGGTGGTCCTCTCTCCATCTCTTGACCCCAGTCTGGCCGTGAGAAAAACATCACACACAAATTTAAGAACTTTCTATAAAATCTCTGACCAGTACCCCTCAAAACTACAAAGGTCATGAAAAACAAAACCAAGGAAAGACTGACAAGTTGCCATAGCCAAGAGGAGCCCGAGAGGACACGATGGCAGTGCCATGTGTCCAGTCCCTGGATGAGACCCAGGACAGAATAAGGACATTAGTGAAGAACACGTGGAATCCAAATTCTGGAGTGTAGTGAACAGTGACACACCAAGGCGAAGGTCTTGATTGTGACAAATGGGCTGTGAAAATGTATGATTGTCAAAGTGGGGGAAGCTGGGTGAGAGCTCAGGGAAATTTACCACCTTTGCAGAATTTCTGTAAATCTAAAATTACCAAAAACTAAAGTACATTTATTAAGTGGCATTGCCTTATCAATACCAATACTAGATGTATAAAATAATACCTAAAAGTTATGTGAAAACTTATTTCTGCCAAGGATTTTATATCGAGCAAGCTATCAATGATGTGGAGGCTGAAATGAAGACATTTTAACATGCAAGGAATGAAAATATTGATCTTCCTGTGCACTCTTTCTTGGTGCACAAGTGAAGGAAAGAGATATGGAAGAACAAATCCAGAAGGAGGAAAGCACGGACCCAGGAATTGGAATGCTCACCCAGGCGAAAGAAAGCCCCAGCTCAGGGTTCTGCGCCAGGAGCAGGCACGAGTCAACAGAAGAATTAGAATTATCACCAGGCCTCAGATTTGTAGGGGTACTTGGAGAAACCATAGCACTCAGTACAGAGAAATCTAAGGAAATAAAATCGTGCCCTAATCATTAATCCCAAGAAAACTGAAAAACTAAAGGGTTATGAGAAATGTGGTAATAGTACACTACTTGGCTCAGCAGTAAAAAAAAAAAAAATTAATTAAGCAGGTTACTATTAAAGATCATTATGTAACTATAGTGAGAATATGGGTAAAGGATCATGTTAGTGTGAGAGAACCAGATCCTCAATCACATTAAGTGGAATAAGCATTTGCTGTATAAAACTTATCAGTAGCATTCTACTTTAAAACGGTTGCTTCTGGGGAGCAGAACTGGAGATGTGGAGAGGAGAGGCAGACAGAAATCTACTGTATTTTTACAGAATTGTTTCAATATTTTAAAAAGAAATTACATGGATATATCACTTTCACATTTTGAACTTCTAAAAAGAGGATGTTTCATATATAATACTGAAAAAAGAAAAGCAAAAATATTGAATATGAAGATTATCAGAATAAGACAGGGCTGGTGTTGAGTTCTAACAGTTGTTAACAACCAATCCATTAGATTTTCCAACCTCCCATTATACTGGCTGGTGTCCGATCTGATGGCTGGTGTCTGAGCTGATGGCTAGTGTCCGAGCTGATGGCTGGTGTCTGATCTGATGGCTGGTGTCCGAGCTGATGGATGGTGTGTGATGTGATGTCTGGTGTCCGAGCTGATGGCTGGTGTCCGAGCTGATGGCTGGTGTCCGAGCTGATGGCTGGTGTGTGATCTGATGGTTGGTGTCTGATCTGATGGCTGGTGTGTGATCTGATGGCTGGTGTCCGATCTGATGGCTGGTGTCCGATCTGATGGCTAGTGTCCGATCTGATGGTTGGTGTGTGATCTCATGGCTGGTGTGTGATCTGTTGGTTGGTGTCCGATCTGATGGCTGGTGTCTTCTGATGGCTAGTGTCTTCTGATGGCTGGTGTCCGATCTGATGGCTGGTGTCCGAGCTGATGGCTGGTGTCCGAGCTGATGGCTAGTGTCCGATCTGATGGCTGGTGTCTTCTGACGGCTGGTGTCCGAGCTGATGGCTGGTGTCCGAGCTGATGGCTGGTGTCTGAGCTGATGGCTGGTGACTTATCTGATGGCTGGTGACTTATCTGATGGTTGGTGTCTGATCTGATGGCTAGTGACTTATCTGATGGCTGGTGTCTTCTGATGGCTGGTGTCCGAGCTGATGGCTGGTGTCTGATCTGATGGTTGGTGTGTGATCTGATGGCTGGTGTGTGATCTGATGGTTGGTGTCTGATCTGATGGCTGGTGTCTGATCTGATGGCTGGTGTCCGATCTGATGGCTGGTGTCCGATCTGATGTCTGGTGCCTTATCTGATGGTTGATTCCTCATCTGATGGTTGGTGTTTGATCTGATGAGTTTTTTAACCTGGTCAGTCAGACAATAGCAGTGGAAAACACTACACTTTTTAATTCTGAATTTAAATTATTCGAAGAAATTAAATTTATTTTCCATGTGCAAATACATAAAGTGTTGTGGGAGTGTAGCAATCAGAACTGTTTTCCTGTAGAAAACCATTGTTGTGTTTAACTGATTTTAGTGTCAATGTGTATCCTACCAAACATAATGGTTTCAAAATAATTGATTTAATGTAGGTGTCAGTATTTAACTTTATTAGAACACATTTTATATGGTGGGAGAAAATTGGACATCTCCCTGACAATGAATTCAAAGGCTTAAATTCCCTTATTTTTCCTGTCCCTCCCTTCTCTTCCTGGTCCCTACTTTCTCTTCCTGTCCCTACTTTCTCCTCTTGGTGCCTACCTTCTCTTCCTGTTAACTGCATTGTCTTTGGCAAGACCACCAGCTCCTCCCCCCGCCCCTTGGCTGCCGGCTGTGTCCCCTGTGCTGAGGAAGAGTGCCTGGCCTAGAGCGTCCTGCCGGGGCCCCACTGGCTCTTACTGGACGGAAACACAGGTATGAAGAGGGAGAGAAGGGGGAGAAAAATTAGAACTCTCTTTTTGTCCTGCTCTTCTTTACTTTCTAATCGTCAGGAAACAAAGACGTTCACCAGTATCCTCGCTCTTGCCAGCATAGATCTTTTTTTGGCCGTTGAATTCTGCTTCTTAGCACTCGCCTCTCCTGCATTCCGGACACGGGCCCTTGCAGTCCACTTTTTACCCACATTTTCAGTTACCACGCTCCAATAACACCGACGAGTACGCGTGAGTCCCCTGAGGAAAGTGGGACGGATGCTGTCTTTTCACGCAAACCCCATCTTTTCTCCCCTTGCATCTCAGCGGGCTGGTCCGCCTGCCCGTGCTGGCCCCGGGGGAGGCCCTCCCAGGATCGGGGAAGCCCGCCTTCCGCCCTGCTCAGAGACTGACGCCGCCTGCAGCCCCGGGGGGAGGCACGTGTGCCTAGCGGGACTCTCGGCCGCATAGCGGCAGAACCCCCCCCCCCCCGCCCGCCCCCGTGAGCGCTGACTTCTCTCCTGAACTCCCACCGAGCGGCGGCGGCACGCGGAGGGCAGAGGCGCCTTCCGGCCCGTCTAGGCGCGAGCCACGGTGAGCGCACTGGGACAGTGGGGGTTGGGCGCTCTACTGTAAAAATGTACCAACAGCACACGGGGCTCATCGGCGGCTCCCAGAACCCGATGCTCTGCCTCGGAAGCAACAGGAAGGAGGGAACCACGTGGAGTGCCAGCCAGAGGGGCGTGAACCTCCCCGAGGGACAGGAGCTAGCCTGTGGCCGCCCGCCTGCACGGCGAGGTCACCTCTGCCCCCTCCCGCGACACCTCCTGAGAGGGCGGGCTCCTGCCGGCGTGGAGCCCGGCCACCGCCAACACGGAAGGCCTCGATACTGCAGGAGACCCGCCGCCAGCCGTGTAGACCGGAGGAGACAAAGGCCATGTTCGCGGTCTGGGGGCAACACCGAAGCCCACGCCGGGCGCCCCTCCGTGCCTCTGGGTGCGGCGAAGGGGAAAACAACACACTCTGAGGAGAGAGGCGGTCTGTCCCTTCAGGCTCTGGCTGGGACGTCACGTGGGTCTCCCGTCTTCTCCCGGGAGAGGGAGGGCCTTGGAGCACGAGGACGCTTGGTCCTGCCACCCCCTCGTCAGCATCTGCAGGGACTCGGCCGTCCCGAGCTGGGTCTTACAGCAAGGAGGGCCCCTCTCCTTCGGGGCCGTCGGGGCCCAAGCACAGGGAGAATGGGGCAGGGGAGTCTGGTACGCCGCTGTCGGATGAGAAGGAACCACAGAATGTTCTGCGGCATCACCCACCTAATCCCCCCTGTGCAGCGAGGCCAGCCTGTGACTCGGCAGCGACGCGCCTTCCGAGCGGGGTGGTGACCGAGGGCCGTTCCCATGGGGAGGAGAGGCTCAGGGGACTCGGCCCCCCTCCCGGAGGGCCTCCCCCAACCGCAGAGATGGCACGCGGTGACGGCTGCGGCAGAGAGGTGCGTGTCCTTCGCGGCAGCCCCCGGTTCTGCCGCCGCGGCTCGGACACTTTGTAAAGCAGAGCGTGCCTGCCCGAGGCCCTGGCCTCCTCCCGCCCCTCCCCTCCAACGACCCATGATGGACGACATTCAACAAAATGTGCTTCTGGCCGGGCCCAAATTGTGAAAGGAGAAGAACCCTGGAAGTTTATTTTTTTAAAGGAGAAATGTTTGTATATTTTTCTAACAAAAATTGTGAGCGATGAGTTCCCCTAAGGCAGTGCCACTTCCTGTAGAAGCGGCCGTGGGTGGCGGGAAACGGGCGGCCTTGCCCTTGGGAGCGAATTGCCTAATTGCCTCCTGCAAGGTTAGAATGTGTAGGACGCTCGGGGAGCCCGGGGGGGGGCGGTCCTGCTGCTCAGGCCGGGACGGCTGATGCTCGACTCCAAGCTGTTTCCAGAGCTCGAGGCTGCGTGCCGGGCGGGGGCTGGGGGGGGGGGGTGCCCGGCGTCCCGGGGCCCGGACACCGGCTGCAGCTGCGTGTTTAGCAATCCTGGGGGAGAGCACGGGACAGCCTACAGAAGAAGAATTCTTTGGGGCTTGTCTATTTTTGTGTCTGTGGTTTCTGATTCCCGGGGCAGAGAAACGAGGGGGTGGGAAGGCATTTTCCCCCGAAGCAGCCTCGGGGAGGTCCTGAGCGTCGGCAGGGAGCCTGTGGACGGGGGCTCAGCCCTGGCCCCGCAGACATGGGCCGGGCCCCGGCGCTGCCCTGGGCCAGAGCTCTGCTTGCCGCCGAGCCCAGTCAGCTGTCCTTCTCCCCGCTCGGCCTGGGGGCCTTCGTTCTCCAGCCGAGAAGTAGGGGCCTCCTTCATGCAACAGAACTCTTTTAATAAAAACTTTTTTAAAAGCTAGATCGGCCCTCCAGTTGGCGCATGCACCCCTAGACACCCGTCATCGACTCTGCAAGGACAAGCGTCTGGGGGACCAGACAGTGACAGCTGGTGCCCATTCCCAGCAGGGACGCCCGCATGGCTGTCGGGCAGCAGTGGCCCGAGTGTCCCCGCGGGCAGTCGGGCTCAGCGACAGAGGAGGGGCGTTGACCTGAGGTTGTTCCTGTCACACCCAGGTACCAAGGGCTCGGCCCCTGCAGCCAACCTCGCTGTCCCTCCACCATGGGACTCCTGTCCCACGACGTCCTTCTGTCCCCCCTTCCTAGGACCTCTTTGTCTGTGGGGCACAAGTGGTGGATACGGGTCCGTGCTGGACTGCAGCCCCTGCGGGGAAAGCGGCCCCAGCAGATTCCCGACAAGGCAGCTCTGAGCATTGTCTCTCCCTCCCTGCGGTCACAGGCCGCAGGCCCCGCGGGTCCACTCTGCACCTGCCGCGAGCCCCCGGCCAGCTCGGGACGGGTGGCAGGGCGAGGGCAGGGGCCAACTATCACCTCTCCCCGGGCCTTCAGCCTTTCTTGATCTTATGTTTTTAATCGAGATCTAATTTAGAGACAGTGAACTATAGGCACAAGGGTCTAACGTGAGGGTTTGTGGGCCGGCCAAATCGGGGTACGGCAGAGGGAGGGAAGCGCAGGAGGAGAAGGCTCAGCAGACGAGACTCCCTTTGGAAAACACTTCATATGGATTCAACGCCTGTCAGCCCCAGAGTGTCCACTCCCTGCCCATCGTGTGCTTGCGGCGATGGATGTAGGTTCTGTCTCTGGACTAGTTCTGGAGGCCAAACCTCAGGCACCTTGGGGAGACCTTGGAGAAGCAACAGAGCGTGGGGAGGGGCGAGCACAGCAGGAGCCGTCATGCCCGGCGAAGCAAAGGGCGCCCCGTGCTCCCCGGAAGCAGGCTCTCTGGTCTCAGCCTGTCCGGCGGCCTGCCCTTGACGCCCAGGCCCGGCAGACCAGCGGGAGCTGGGAAGGGCCTGTCCAGTCGGCAGGCGCCCGCAGGGGTCGGAGGGCTCGGGGGGCCGGTGTCTGTGGCCCCAGCGGGAGCCCCACGTGGCCCTCCTTCCGGGGCCAGCCCGGCGCCTCCCTCTGGACAGCAGTCGGCCCCGCCGGCAGGGCACAGGGAGCCTCGGCCTGGCAGGGGCTCACAGGCTCCGGGTTTAAAGGGTCAGAGCCGGGGATGGCCTGGCAAGGGTGCAACCCCATTACCTGCCATGACCCGTTGGCTAAAACAGCCAACAAGCCAGGCCAGGAGCTCAGGCTAAGCCGCACTAAGAGAAGTCACTTCTGCAGGACAGTGTTGTTATTCAGCCTCCCCGCTGTCCCCGCGCCCCCGTGCCGGCCTGGGTGTGGGGAGCGAGCCCCCTGCCTCCCCAGCCCTCCCTGGGCTCCCTCCCGCTAGAGGGTCAGCCCTGCTCGCCTGGCAGGAGCCAGGCACTCTGACTCGACCCTGTCGTGTTCCCTCTGTGACCGGCTTCATCATTAAGGAAGTAAAGGGCCTCCGTCCAGGGCACGGATCCCTGACGCATTCCGTGTTCTAATTATCCAGGATGAATCAGCAGCTCTGCTCGGCGGGCACCTGGGGGGCCTGGCCGCCGGCCCACAGCCGCGGAACTGCGGAAGTGACCCTGTCCCAAAGACGCCCCTCTGTCCCCCTTGTTTGTGTTCTTGGGGTCTTCAGGGGTAAGGGTAGCTAGCCATGAGAGTTGAGGCTCAGGTTCTAGAAAGAAACACAATTCCCAGAAAGGCCTCTGAGGCAATTTTCACCGTGACCATGAATCACCTAGGACGGCCCGCCTACAGGGACCGAACGGGAAGGTCACTATAGGGTACCTCTGCCAGAAAATGGCCCCGGGTAACCCAGGACCTCCCCCACCTTTGCTGTTGCTCCCTTTCCCGCCCCTCATCCCCAGTCTCCTCGTTACTCCACGAGCAAACCCGGGAAGAAGAGGGCTGCTGACCTCCGTGCAGGAGTGAGGCCAGGGACGCCGGGCACGCTGCTGGGGTCCCGTCCTCCTCATCCTCAGCCAGAGGCACCTGCACGCGGGCTCATCAGCCGTGACCACACTCGCGGGCACACCGTGTGTCCCTCGCACCTCTGCCCACACCTCCCGCCCGCATCCGAGGGGTCATGGTAGGAAGCCCCCGCCCCTACTCACTGGAAGCACCGTTGGTTTTCCCTCTTTAGTCCACAAGCCTGTGTGCCAGCCCCAGCGCCTTCTGGGGCTGTCGGCTGCGAGGGACACGGCGTGGCCCCGTTCGTCCTGCCGTCTCTCGCGCCGTCCTGCTCTGTGCTGGGCGCTCCACCTTTCTCCTGTGTGTCCTCCAAGGGCCCGTCTGCCTCCCCCATCAAATCCCTGCTGATGCACCATCGTCCACAGCACGGCCCCCAGGCCCGCCCTCCCGCTCCTGTGCCCTCACGGCCCCTGGCCCTGCTCGCTCTGTGCGTTAGGGAACCCACGCGGGCCTGGTCCCCTCCAAGTCTGAGACACCCACACTTCCTGAGCCGGGCCTTGTGTGCAAGCCAGACCTTTAGGGAGGGTGGTGACCTTCTCCAGCCCTCTTGGGGCCTGTGCCTGACTCCCTGTGGCCTGTGGAACTCTCACACGCCCTGGGCATGCACGCCGTCCCTGGATGGGGGTCTGCACATGAGGGTCTCACCCGTCCTTCCTCAGGCCCCTGGTTGCAGATCCGTCTGGGGCCCCGTCAAGTTGCTTGCCAGCCAGGACCTCACAAGGGGAAGCAAGACCTTCTTAGCCTTCATTGTCCTGAAATACGGGGGGAGGGATGCACCTGTTCTGACCACTGCTGGGACTCTCCAAAAGGCCCTGTCTTGGCTCCGGCTGGGCCCTGGGCCCCGACGCAGGAGCCTTCAACTTTCCCACCCTGGCACTGAGCAGAGAGCCGGGCGTACACGGGGAGCTTGAGTCCCTGTGAGCATGGAAACGACAGACGTCCCTGTCCCATCACCTGCACGTGCGGCTTTGGGAAGCCACTGAGACTCTTCGAGTCAATGTCCTCTCTTGCAAATTAAAGACGGAGACTGATCAGTCATTTTCCTAAGTTTCTTTGGTCCTAGAGATCTTTATTTATTCAAAATCATACCCAATCTGGAACCCAATACACGAACCCAATAAAAGTGAGTCCTCTCATCAGAGAGGGACTGAGCATTTTTCAGAGGACTTTCCACAGAGAGACGTCTCCACAGAAGACCTGGCCCAAAGACCCTCATAGGAAGCCTGGGGCCGGGGTTCTCTAGGAGACCCCAACACTGTGTGTCCTCGCGGCTCGTCCAGCCCATTGAGAAGTGTTGCTTAAAAAGAAACCAAGGTTGTAAAAAAAACCCAAAGCTGGGGGCATCACGATTCTGGATTTCTAGCTCTATTACAAAGCTGTGATCACCAAGACAGTATG
>JAPYYM010001015.1:0-13992 GCA_028534135.1 Potos flavus | reverse complement strand
GACTCAGTGTAAGAAGACAGGAGTTGAGCGGGGGTTGCAGCTGAGCAGGGAGGAAGGGCGTCCAGGGCAGAGGGGAGCAGTGTGATCAGAGGCTTAGAGCTGTGACAGGGCTGGGGGCTCTCAAGGATTGGGGAGCCACCCGGTGTGGCAGCTGGAGGACAAGGGAGGCAAGAGAAAGGCCAAGGACTAGAACACAGAGTGAATCAGCGTGAAAAGCAACAGGATACTCAGGAATGAACCATCCCCATCATTAAAATGCAGGCATGATTTATTATCTGTCCTTTCAGGACTTGAGCCCTTTTGTTTGACTTAGCACACAGCAAATCTAAACCAGGGTTCCTTTAATTTCTCCAGACTCAGTAGAAGACCATTTCTTGAGGACTGCATTGCAGGGTGTTGGTGTAAGCGTGGGAGGGTTTCGGGTGAGTGTGGTGGGAAGCAGTGTCCTTAGTGGAAGCAGGCTGCCCGGCTGCTGGAGATGTTGGCGTGGGCAAGTTACGTAAACTACTGTGCCTTCGCTGGCCCATCTTAGAGAGGGGGCAATAGTGCCCGACTCGTAGGATGAGTATGAAGACAAGTTAAATTTTACTTAAAATAATAGTACAGGTAGTGCTGGATGTTTGCTATTTCTAAAATTATTAATACTATCACCACTATGGTTTTAAGAAACAAGATGTAGAGTCTTTGGTTACCATACTTGGGGAAAAGAATAAAATCCCCATTTGGAGTTCTCCTTTGATAATGTTAAAATACTGTTGCTAATAATAGCAGTAATGGGGGATGGGCCCAAAATAAAACAAGAAAGCGTAAATCTTTTGACATGAAAGAAATCAAATACCTTGATAAAGGGAAAGAGCGCTCATTCAACCAATGAAAAAAGCTGAAGACAGGCATAAAACAAAGAAAAAAGTTATGATTTGCCGAGATCTATGGAAGAAGTTGGCTGAGCAGAAAAGAATTTGAGCTTTGGTCTAAGAGTGTCTGGAACCGATAGAAGCGCTCATTCGGCTCTGGTGGTCGGTGTTACAGGTGCAGTGACGTGTCACCCATGGTCCTCAGAAGGTAACCATCTTGTAGGGAGTACGAACAATAACGACTCCCGCTATGGGGTTGTCTGTGGAAGAAGTAAATGGGGATCGTGAGGACACTTAACCCAGTTTTTTGATGACAGATGTCAAGAGCCACAAAAAGTGGCCCATCAGCTGAAACTGAAGCATGAGTGGGTGAGAGAGTGGGAGGAATGCGGGGTCTCTGGTCAAAGCTGAAGTTAATCGATGCAGGGAGGTCTGGGGTCTGGAGTGCTGACATAATTGAGATCATTTAATGGACACTGCCAGGAACTGAATAGGGCTCGAGAATAGGATGCAAGAGTGAGCAGAGTGCTGGTAATGATGGGCTTTACAAGTCTGCTAGCCATGCTAAGGAGCCTTAGACATTGTCATGAGGGCATTGGGAAGTCATTGGAAGGTATCAGACTTGGAAGAGCTTTGGTCACTGTGTCCTATCAGCGTGACTCTGGCAACAGTGTGAAACGTGAAATGAACGAAAGGTGGTGAGGTAGCTGAGGGGGCCTGTTCAGAAACACTGGTAGCACTCTAGAGAAGAAATGGCAGTGGTTTGAACTGGAGGGAAAGATAGAATTAGAGAAATGGAACAGGCATTTGAGTTGTCAACTTAACACTGGAAAAAAAAAAGAACAACAAAAATAACACCCAGATAATCTAATTTAAAGTGGACAGGAGACATGAACAGGCATTTCTCCATAGAAGGTAGACAAATGGCCAAGAGACTCATGCAATGGTTGATAAGTATTAACTAATCATTGGGGAAATGCAAATCAGAAGCACAGTGAGATATCATCTCACACTTGGCAGAATGGGCAAAATCAAAAGCGTAAAGATGTGGGTAAATGCCCCCTCATCCACTGTTGGTGGGAATTCAAACTAGTACAGCCACTGTGGAAAACATGGAGGTTCCTTAGAAATTGAAAAATAGAATTACCACATGAGCCAGTAATTCCATTACTGGGTATTTACCCTAAGAATGTGAAAACACTAATTTGATAAGGTATATGTACCCCTATTTTTATTGCAGCATTATTTACAATAGCCAAAATATGGAAGCAATCCAAGGGTCTATCAATAGATGAATGGGTAAAGAAGGTGTGGTGTGTATATATTTACACACATACACACAGTGGACTGTTATTTAGCCATGAAAAAGAATGGAATCTTGCCATTTGCAGCAACATGGATGGATCTAGAGGGTATAATGCCAAATGAAATAAGTCAGTAAGAGAAAGACAAATGCCATATTATTTCACGCACATAATGGAATTTTTTTTTTTTTAAGAGAGAAAGCATGAGTGGAGGGGTTGGGGCAGAGGGAGAGAGATTGAGAATCTCAAGCAGATTCCACACTCAGCACAGAGCCTAATGCGAGCCTTGATCTCAGGACCCTGAGATCATGACCTGAGCTGAAATCAAGAGTCAGATGCTTAACCAACTGAGCCACCCAGGCACCCCCATATATGGAATCGAAGAAACAAATGAACAATGAAAAAAGAGATAAACTAAAAAACAGATCCTTAAATTTAGAGAAGAATCTGCTGGTTACCAGAGGGGAGGTGGGGGGCAGAGGGAAGGGGTGAAATAGGTGAAGGGCATTAAAAATTAAAAGTACATTTATTGTGATGATTACTGAGTAATATATAGAATTGTTGAATCACTGTATTGTACACCTAAAAACTAATATAACACTGTGTGTTAATTATCGAAGAATTAAATATTTAAGAACCCATCTGTCTTGTTTGCTGGACATGTGTGAGTGTGAAGAATCAAGATTCCACACTTTGGCCTCAAAGTGTTGTATGGATGGGGCACCTGGCTCACTTGTTAAGTGTCTGCCTTCGGCTCAGGTCATGATCCCAGCATCCTGGGATCGAGCCCCGCATCGGGCTCCCTGTTCAGCAGGAAGCCTGCTTCTCCCTCTCCCACTGCCCCTGCTGTGTTCCCTCTCTCGCTGTGTCTCTGTCTGTCAAAAAAAATAAATCTTTAAAAAAAAAAAATTTTTTTTAAATGTATGGATAGCATGTGGAGTATGTGGGGAGGCAGTTGAATATATATACAGTTGGCCCCTGGGATCAAGCATGGAGACCAGGATTTGGGACAGCTCTTCTCAGTGCTAATGAGGTCATGGGAGTATGCACACTCCCCCACAGGGATGTGCAGAATGAAGTAACCAGGGTTCCCACAGCACCCCATTAGGAACGTCACATTATCCAACTGGGCAGAGAAGGAAGGGTAGCCAGAGGATAAAAAAAATTCAGTGTTCTGAGGAAGAGGAGCAATTTTATTGTAAAACAGTATAATATTGGGCACAATTATTATAGTGTGTAAAGCTTACAGAGCAAGTTGTAAACTCTGCACATTTTTGAAAGCATATCTTGTAATTGTCCATGCGAGGAGGAAGAAATACTTCAAATTAGTTGGATGGGTAAACCATCCACTTGACATTTCTTTTTCCAAACAGATTATTATATATGAAAGTCATACTTGGAATTCTGTCTTCTTTATCTGCTTTCAAGATAGTTACTGAAATTGAATGCATAAAGCAAGGAATACTTGTATTATTTAATCAGGGGCATGCTGTTCCTTAATTTGTTTCTTGGTGGTTCCATGATTTCTAATGATGGTATGGATTGGTATCTAGAATGGAATTATATAGCCTTTCAAGCTGAAGGAATGTGGGATCCATTGAGGAGTGGAGGAAGACAAAATTATTTTATTTAAAATAATGCCCCAAAAGCAACATTTGTTCTTGTAAGGCTATTCATAGTAAAATTTTGATATTTAAGTGGCGTCTGTTCACTTGTGAGAAGCTCAGTTCACTCATATGAAGCATGAAATGAAGTCTTATATGAAAGACTTTGTGCATATTTATCTTGGTCTGTGATCTACATAATGTTTATTTAATAATCACTTGATACTCTAGCATTTCTGAAGTACCCACTGGATACTGAGTGCAGTAGAGAAAGAAGACCTGTGATCTCTGACCTCTAGAAACTTGCCTTCTGCAACGAGGAGACTGAGCCCGAAGTGACAAGTTATCATTAGTTTGTTTCAGACTATGAAAGAGTCGTCAGAGCAGGGTGCTGTGTACTACAGAAGGCATTTTAGAGGAGAGGCGAGTTTTGACATGAATTTAGAAAAAAGTGGGAAAGGACGCTTATCTCCATATATTGTTAAGACCTAAACCATTCATTTTGTTTCTTCAGTTTATTGTTGAAAGAAAATTCATCTTACTCCTCAACAAATCAAAACCTAGTAGGACGTTACTGAAAATAAGCAAGGCACATCCTCAGCTACTGTCACCACTTGGGTAAAAGCTTGGAAGAATCATTTAAAATCTTGCCGAAGATCTTTCCATTTATTCTGTATTACCTATCTGCTGGGACACCATAGTCCCTTGTTGGTTAAAGAGATAAAATACTTCATTTTCACGTTCTCATTCTCTTATCCCTAGATGCCTGTGATGCTCCTCCGAGATTGCAGTTTATGAGGCCAAATGCTACTCAATCCAGTTACAATCCTGGGGACATAGTGTACTTTGAGTGTCGGCCAGGATACAGACCTATTACACCTCGTCTTCCCATGTCTTCCGTTTGTCAGCCTAATAACACGTGGACACCTCTCGCGGAGGCTTGTACAGGTAAGTGTACAAAAGTTTTTGGTTTTTTTTTATTCTATAGATTTCACACATTTCAGGTTGCATACTGCACTAGCGCAATGATTATTTTCTCATGTGAATGTAAGTGTTAGATAGCAATGCAGTTTTTCAGGCTTTGAAAAATCCCCAGGGAATCTTTCTTGGCAATTGGTTACCTGGTTAAATGTGAATATTAAGTTTGGCCTTATAATAGTCAAAGAAAGAAAATAACACTTTCATGAATTCAGAAGAGCAGTGTAGAATTTCGATTTTAATTTAAATGTTTTGAAATTGCTATGAAATAGGCTAATTAAAACATTTAAGCATTTAAACCTTTTGAAATGTTTTGAAATCACTGTGAAACAATGAATTTATAAATTTTCTTTTAGAAAAATTATGTCAGCGTCCAGGAGAACCCATAAATGGCCAAGTAGTCGCTGTAAATGGATCTTTTTTATTTGGTTCACAGGTTCACTATTCTTGTAATGAGGGGTAAGTTGTTCCTTATTGGAAATAAGATAAATACTGCTAATGCCATTTTTGTTCTGCTTCTCTTAAGCATTCCCATAAAATTGATTTCATTTTCGTTTTATGTGACAAGTGTACTTACAGCCTAACAAGTCTCAGGCTTTTTATTGAAACTGAGAAGATGTGTAATTTGTAGAAAGAAATATAAATTGAAGAAAAGGAAAATTCTATAATATTTACTATATTTACTATAAACATATTGTAAGCATTAACAATGATGACTTCATTTTTGACAACAAAGTGCACCCTATTTTAAAATGACCAACTTAAGAAATGGGAGGTCGAATTGCCGACTATAGATATTCTTATATTGAGATAATTCTAAGGTGTTACCATGTCAAAATTCATCTGGTTAGCCTGGACCATTATGTTGATGAGGATTTGTTAGTAGGATTTTTGTGACTGCTATGAAGTTTAAGTATTTCAAAAAGAGATACTGAACACTTAAAAATAACAGCCTTGGTTCTATAGGGCTCTTTTAATAATATATATTGGGGATACTGGGCATTTATGAAAAGTGTTCACCTAGAGGATAAATGGAATACAATATGGAAAAGTATCTTTTTCTTTTTTTTTTTTTTTTTTTTTTTGAGTGAGAGAGAGAGAGAGCGAGCGAGTGTGCGTGCATGTGAGTGGCAGGTGGAGAGGGGGCAGAAAGAGAGGGAGAGAATCTTCAGCAGGCTCCACTCACACTATAGAGCTGGAAGCAGGGCTTGATCTCACAACGCTGAGATCACGACCTGAGCCCAAATCAAGAGTCAGACGTTGAACAACTGAGTCACCCAGGTGCCCTGCATCTGATTTTTTTTAATATTGACTTTGTATCCTGCTACTTTGCTGAATTCACTTATTAATGGTACTGACACTCTTGCTCTGGTGGAATCTTTAGAATTTTCTATAGAGAAGATCACATCATCTGCAAACCGATAATTTTACCTCTCCCTTTCCAGTTTGGCTGTTTTGGATGTCTTTTATTTCTTTTTCTTGTCTAACTGCTATGGCTAGAATTTCCAGTACTGTGTTGAATAGAACTGGTAAAAGCAGGCATCCTTGACTTGTTCCTCATCTTAGAGGAAAAGCTTTCAGCTTTGAGCTTCCCACCATTGAGTATGATATTTGCTGTGGGTTTTTCATGAATGGCTTTTATTATTTTAAGATAGTTTTCTTATCTTCCTAGTTCATTGAGTATATTTATCATGAAAGAGTGTTGAATTTTGTCAAATGCTTTTTCTGCATCACTTGAGATGATGATGTGGTTTTTGTCCGTTCTGCTGGTGTGGCATATGACATTGATCATTTTTCATGTTGAACCATCCTTGTATCCCAGGAATAAATCTTGCTTGTTCATGGTATATAATATGCTGCAGAATTTTGTTGTTTAGTATTTTTTGATGATATTTGCATCATTGTTCATAAGAGATACTGGTCTGTAGCTTTACTTCCTTGTAGTATCTTTGTCTAGTTTTGGTATCATGTTGATGCTGATCTCATAATGAATTTGGAAGACTTCCTCTTGAATTTTTTGGAAAAGTTTTAGAAGGGTAGGTATTAGTTCTTAAATGTTTGGTAGAATTCACCCATGAAACCATCAGGTCTAGGGCTTTTCTTTATTGGGAGAATTTTGATTGCTGATTGACTTTCCTTACTAGTTATTAAGTCTATTCATACTTTCTGTTTCTTCAAGGTTTAGTTTTGGTAGGCTTTGTCTTTCCAGGGATTTGTCCATTTAGCTAGGTTATCCAATTTTGCTGGTGTAAAATTGTTCAGAGTATCTTATATTTTTGTTATATTTTATTATATTTTGTATTTCTGTAGAGTTGATAGTAATGTGCCCACTTAAATTTCCGATTTTAGTAAATTGAGTCTTCTCTTTCTTAGTCCATCTATCTAAAGGTTTGTGAATTCAGTTGATCTTCACAAAACCAACTTTTGGTTTCATTGATTTTCTGTATTGTTTTTCTCATCTATTTTATTTATCTCCTCTCTAGTCTTCAGTACTTACTTCCTTCTGCTACCTTGGTTTAGTTTTTCTTTTTCTAATACCTTTTGTTGTAATGTTTGGTAGTTGATTTCAGGTCTTTCGTTTTTTAAAGTAAGCCTTTATGGTCATAAATCTCCACCTTAGTACTGCTTTCACTGCATCCCATAGTTTTGGTATGCTGTGTTTTCATTTTCATTCACGTGAAAGTATTTTCTTATTTCCCTTTGATTTCTTCCTTGATCCCTTGGTTGTTTAAAAGCATGTTGTTTATTTTTCACAGTTTTGTGAATTTTCTGGTTTTCCTTTTAATATTGGTTTCTCACTTTATCCCATTGTGGCCAGAGTAGATACTTTGTATGATATCTGTCTTTTAAAATCTATTGATTGGGGCGCCTGGGTGGCTCAGTGGGTTGGGGCCTCTGCCTTCGGCTCGGGTCGTGATCTCAGGGTCCTGGGATCGAGCCCCGCATCGGGCTCTCTGCTCGGCGGGGAGTCTGCTTCCCCCTCTCTCTCTGCCTGCCTCTCTGCCTACTTGTGATCTCTCTCTGTCAAATAAATAAATAAAATCTAAAAAAAAAAAAAATAAATAAATAAATAAATAAATAAAATCTATTGATTAATTAATATTAATTTGTGGCCTAACATAATTATCTTATTAATTATTCATTGTATAAGTAATCATGTTATTAATAACATTAATTTGTCTTATTAATTTGTGGCCTAGCATCTGGTCTGTCCTGGAAAGGGACCCATATGCACTTGAAAGGAATGTGTATTTTGTTGTTGTTGGGTAGAATGCTCTATATATGTCTGTGCCATCTCATTGGTTTATTACTGTTGTTGAAGTCCTCTATTCCTTATCTTCTTTCTAGTTGTTCTTTCCACTCTTGTGAGTTGGGTATTGAAGTCTCCGACTATTAGTATAGAAATACCTATATGAGAAATGTGTAGCCCCCCCTTTAATTCTGTTTTTGATTCATATTTATTTATGTCATGGCATTAGACATGTAAATTTTGTAGTTGTTATATTCATATCTATCATTAAATTCGGGAAGTTTCCAGCCATTATTTTTTCAAATACTCTCTGTGCCCTTTCTATCTTCTTCTGAGAGTCTTACAGTGTATATCTTGGTCTGCTTATTGGTGTCCCAATAGTCCCTTTGATTGTGTACTTTTCTTCAGTCTTTTCTCTTTCTGCTCAGTAGTTTCCAGTTTGCCAGTTCTTCTGCATGCTCAGATCTGTATTTAATTCCCCTAGTCAAGCCCCACATCAGGCTCCCTGCTCAGCAGGGAGTCTGTTTCTCCCTCTGCATCTGCCCCCTGCTTGTGCGCTCTCTCTCTCTTCTCAAATAAATAAATAAAATCTTAAAAAAAAAAAAAAAGGCAGGAGCATAGGCATAGAAGTGAATGTGTAAGGTGTTTGCTGGAGATAGCAAAGTGGCCAGACTGACAGATATGACAGATTTACTTGGACATCTTTGCTCTAGGCCAATGTATATTTAAAGCAGAAACTCTTTATTTGGTTAAATTACAGATATGATTAGCATTCTCATTATATGTCACTTAAAGAATGTCTTTCGCAAACCACTATAGCATAGAGAAACAGCCATGTGAAATTTTTTTCATTATTATATACATCTTGTTAACTGCTAAATAGTCCAGTAACTTTTTCTTTTCTCATTAGTTTTCGGTTAATTGGAAAAAGAATTCTATATTGTGAAATTTCTGTTATTGAAGAAAATAGAGTGATTTGGAGTAATGATCCTCCAATATGTATAAGTAAGTATATTCTTTCGTTAGAATCTAGAGCACTAGTTCTTAAATTTTGTTGTTGGGATCCCTTTATGCTTTAAAATTAGAAACCACAACGTGCTTTTCTTTATGTGGGTTATGTCTGTTGGTGGTCATTATATTGGAATTAAAATAGAGAAATTTTTTAAATAAATATTTATTAATTCACTTTTAAGAACTGTAAGCTCAATGCACGTTAATATATTTCACGTATTTTTTTTTATAAAAAAGCAGAATTTTCCAAAGGGAAGAGGATAGTGGCATTGTTTCACAATTTGACAAATCTCTTCAAAATCTGACTTAAAGGAAGATGTGTGGATTCAGTCTGTTGTGTTATCACACAATTTGTAGTATCTGGATAATTTCACCGTAGACTCATTAGGATGAAAGTGAAAACAGACAATAGTATCTTGATACTGTAAACTACCAATTCAGTGAATGGATATACAACACATATATTATTGTTGTATGTCAACAACACATATTTTAACTGTGTGGGTCCACTTGTATGTGGTTTTTTAACTGTACGGTACTATAAACGTATTTTCTCTTCCTTATGATTTTCTTAATAACATTTTCTTTTTTCTAGCTTACTTATTGTAAGAATATAGTATATAATATATACAGTATGTGTTAATCATCTCTTTATGTTCTTGATAATGTTTCTAGTCAATAGTAGGCCATTAGTAGTTAAGTTTTGGGGGAGTTAAAAGATACATGGGGAGTTTCAACTATGCAGAGGATCAGTTCTCCTAACCCCTTTGTTGTTCAAGTGTCAAGTATATTTATAAATTATAAAGCATTTCTCAGCACTGAGTTTTATTTGTAATCACAAGCATATTTTCTCATTAAATTGACAGCATCTCTCTTTTTTAAAAGATTTTATTTATAAATTGTCAGCATCTTATAATGAGAACTTAAAATGGCTTTCCAGATAAACATAGGCATTTCATATGGGTATTTTATATAGGCATTTAAGAAAAGGAGTTTTATTAAAGTTCACGTCTACATTACTGGTTTGGATTTGGGATTATACATTTTCTCACAGAAACTTTTTTCTAAATGGATATTGGAGTTACACCTAGCTTGTAGAAATCATATGTTAATGAATTTATTGAAGGCAGTTCATAGGACTTCACAAATGCTATTGTAATCTTTTCCTTTCCTGTTGCCTTTCATGTCTTTTTTTTTTTCTTTTTCACTTTTTAAGAGATCTTGTGTGAATCACCTGGAAAAATACCAAATGGAAAATATACCAGTAGCGAGAAGGATGAATTTGAATATAATGAAGTGGTAACTTACAGTTGCAATCCTTCAAGTGGACCAGATGAATACTCACTTGTTGGAGAGAGTAAGCTTATTTGTTCTGGCGATGGTGTATGGAGTAGTAACCCTCCTCAGTGTAAAGGTAATATTTCCATTTCTTTCCTTCTTCATTTATAAATATTTTGGAAACACTTGGTAAATATTTACCTACAAGTAAACAAAACAGCCACGTGTGCTTGCTCCTCCCATTAAATTGGCTTCTTACTTAATTTTTTAAAAAGATTTACTTATTTATTTGGTAGCGACAGAGAGAGAATATCTCTAGCAGACTCCCCACTGAGCAGGGAACCTGAGGCAGGGTTCGCTTTCACCACCCATAAGATCACAACCCGAGCCAAAATCAGGAGTCAGCTGCTTAACCAACTGAGTTACCCAAGTGCCCCTAATTTAGTTTAATGTAGGTCCAAGTGACTCAAAAGTAGTTCTGTTTACAGAACTACCCAGCCCTTACCCTGCATATTCTTGGCATTCTAATTAATACATTGTGAATTCCTGTGCGTATGCATGAGTTAGGATTTTCTTTGGAAACATCAAAAGAGCATACGCTGGCTTAAAAATAAGTTTTATCTTGTATTACAAGAAGTCTGAGAGTTCCAGCTACAGGAACTGGTAGGACAAATTGTAAAAGACTAACCCTCTCACAAATAAGAATGGTAAACTCTGGACAAAACATATTTTAAAAATAGTGTGTAAGGCTCTAGAGAGCAGCCAAAAGCAGGGAGACTCTGAAATGGATTTGACTTTTGGAAGAAAGGACCACTGAAGGACAGCAAAATATTTACTCTATTCAGGTACATGTGGAACATTCTCTAACACCATATTCTACACAATATGGTAGTTTAAAAATTTGTTTTAAATTGAAATCCTGCAGAGTATAATATCAGATCACAATGAAATGAATGTAGAAAACAAAGATATCTAAAAAAGCCCCAAATATTTGAAAATTATGCAAGACACTCAATCCATGAGTCAAAGGAGAAGTCACAAGGAAAATCAGAAAGTGTTCGGACTTGAATAAAAATGAAAAACACAACATATCAAAATATCACTCTTTGTGCAATACAGCAAACTAGAAATCGAACAAAACTATCTGAAGCTGACAAAAATGCCACAGCTAGCATTATATTTAATGATGAAAGACTAATTTATTTCCCCCTAAGGTAGGAACAAGACAAGTATGTCTGCTATCACCACTGTATTCAGCATTGCATTGTATTCAACATTCAGCAAGAGTTAGAAATAGGAACACACTGGAAAAGGAGAAATAAAATATACTGTGTTCACTCATGAGATGATTAGGTGGTAGATGATTTGAAAGACTGAAGTTTTAGCAAGGTTGCAAGACACGAGATCAATGTACAAAAATCAACCGTATGTCTACTTACTGGCAAATAAACCATTAGAAACAAAATGTTGAAGTACCATTTAGAACTTCAAACTTGTATAAATACTTGTGTATAAATCTGACAAACACGCAGGATTTGAATGGCTAAAAACAGCTAAACACTTACTAAAAGAAAGAATATCTCAATAAAATGAAATTCCAGTAACATTAATTAGAACACTCAGTATAATAAAGATGTCAGTTCTTCATGATTGATCTATAAATTCACAATCCCAAAAAAGTCCCAGCAGAATTTTCTATATAAATTGACAAGCTGAATCTAAAGTTGATATAAAAAGACAAACAAGGCAAAATAGTCAAAGCATTTTTGAAAAAAATTAGAAGTCTCATTCTTCCTGGTTTAAGGACTTAATTATAAAACATAGTAGAAAGCATATAATCAAGACAGAGGGGTATTGTTGAAAGGGTAGCCTTATAGAGCAATGGAACAGAGTAGAGTCCAGAAATAAACCCTTCCAGATGTTCAGTTGATCTTATCACAGTTTACAGACAAATCAGTGGAAAAATGATAAAAGTACAGGCATAATTAGACATGCATATTCAAAAATACCAAAAAAGAACCCTTAACTTGCGTTAGTACAATATAAAAACGTTTACTCAAAATGGATAATAGACTTAAATATAAAACCTAAAACTATAAAAGTTTCACTAGAAAACATAGAAAATGTTTGTGACCTAACCAGAGATTTAAATACAACTGTAAAAGCTTGATCTTTTAAAGAAGAAATAAATTAATGAAATAGACTTTTAAAAGTTCTGGTATGTCTGCTCTCACAAGACACTGACAAAAGAATTTTTTAAAATGAGCCAGGGACTGGAGAGAAAATATTTGCAAAACTCATTACCTGATAATGGATTTATATCTACAACATGTAAAGAACTCTTAAAATGCAATAATAAGGGACTCCTGAGTGGCTCGTTAGTTAAGTGTCTGCCTTCAGCTCTGGTCATGATCCCAGGCTCCTGAGATCGAGTCCCACATCAGGTTCCTTGCTCAGTGGGGAGCCTGCTTCTCCCTCTGCCTGCTATTCCTCCCTGCTTGTGCTTTCTGTCTTTATATTTCTCTATCTCTCTGGCAAATAAATAAGTAAAATCTTTAAAAAAAAAAAAAAAAGCCCACAATAATAAGAAAACAGCCTAGTTTTTTTTTTAAATGGGCAAAATGTTGAATACAACTATTTCATCAAAGAAGATATGTGGATGGTAAAAAAGTACATGAGAAGTTGCTCAATATCATTAGCAATTATAGAAATGTAATTTAAACCACAATGAGATATCACTGGCCATCTATTAGAATGGCTGAAATTAAAAAACTAAAACTAAAAGCTAATATTGGTAAAGATATGGAACAATTGCAACTTTCATACACTTTTTATAAGAATCTAAAGTGTATGACCTCTTTGGAACACAGTTTGGTGATCTCTTGTAAAGTTAAGCATACCTTTAACATAACGGCTCATCAGTCCAAGTAAAATGAAAACATGCGCACATAGAAACCTGTATGAGAATATTCAGCTGCCCTAGTTATAATCACGCCAGATTGGGAACAACCCACTTGTCCTTCAGCTGGTGAAATGGGTAAACAAGTGTGGTATATCCAGACAGTGGAATATTACTCAGCAATAAGAAGGAGTGAACTCAAATCCATGCAGCAACAGGAATGAATCTCAAATGCATTATGCTGAGTGAAATAAGCCACAGTCAGAGGCTGTGATCCCATTACGACCTTCTGGAAAAGCAACCGTATAGAGATAGGAGACAGATCAGTATTTGGCTGGTTGGTGAAGGTGACTGTGGGGTCGATTACAGAGTGGCATGAGGACATGTTGGAGGGTAATGGAACCTGTGTCTTTATTGTGGTAATTACATGATTATTAGCATTCGTCAGCCCTAATACCGCTGTATACTTAAAAGGCTGAGTTTTACTGTATGTAAACTGTGTCTGGCCGACATAAGGAAAGCCAGTATTGCAGGTGACAGCAGTTTAGCACAACAGTGCAAAAATCGGTGAGCCTGAAGTCAGGAGAATATGATTTGAAAAGAAATACTAAAAAGAGAGAGAGGGAGAGAGACTTACATACAGAGTCACACATACATGCTGTTGGAGCTTCAGAAAGAGAGGAGAAAGAACAGGATGGACAACAATTTGAATAAATATTGGCCAAATATTAAGCACATTTGTCCCAAAACAATAACCTCACAGAACCAAGAAAGTCAGTGACCCCAGCAGGGTAATACGTTCTTTTCATTTACC
>JAPYYM010001014.1:0-13993 GCA_028534135.1 Potos flavus | reverse complement strand
GTTTAATGCGGGGTAGACTAGACATCTTTGTGATTTTCAGATTAACTGCCTAAGAATATGGTATGCCTTCCCATTTATTCGGGTCTCCTTTTATGCCCCACAACTATTTTTTTTTTAATTCCCCTATATATAACAGATTTTTTTGTAGACACCTCATTAATTATGTGGCATAATCAGTGGAATAATTTTCCCCCTAATATTATCTTACAGAGGATGGGAAGATATAGAGTTTTCTATATTTTCCTGAATCTGTTGAATCTGCTAAAATCTGTCATTAGCTTAAATAGTTTAATATTTTCTTGAAATTTCTATGTATATAGCCATATTTGCTAATAATAAAAGAAATGTTTTCTTTCTTTTAAAATACTTCATTTGTGTTATAGCATTAAAAATGCACACTCTAAATCCAACTGCCTGGGTTTGTTTCAAATTTGCCACTTTTGAGCTATCTGAATATGGGAAATTTATATAACCCCCTCATGCTCCAGCTTTCTCATCTACAAGGTGAGGAAAATAATAATATTGACCTCCTGGAGTTGTGATGTGGAATATATGATATATATTAGAAAAGGGTCTGATAAATACTAAGCACTAAAACAAAATTTATTATTACTGAATTGGCTTGGACCCTTAAAATAATAGTGAACAGAAGTTGTAGTAGTGGAATTCTTGTCTTGTATCTGATTTTAATATATTTTAATGGCTTGTAAAATTTCACTATTAAGATTTTATTGTCGTCTTTTTCACAGATATCTGGCAAATTGCAAACATGTCTATTAATTTCCTACCCCAAAGTGACTTCGAAGTTCCTTCCATTAGGAAGTAGAGTTGATACCTCAAATCGGACAGGCCTTGTGATTTACCTTGAATAACAGAAGACGTGCTTCCACTATCTCTTTCAACCCTCCCAACTGTCATGTGAACAACCTTGAGTTTGCCTATTATAAGAGAAGTGATCATGTGGACTGGAGACATGACTTCCAAGCTGAAGCCACCGTACACCAACTGACTTAAAAGCTGACTGCAGATCAGTAAGTGAGCTCAACCTAAATCAGAAAACTCATCAGCTGTGCTTTGCCCAATTTGTAACACAAAGAATCCTGAGGTAGGGCTGGCATGCGATGCTTCACATGACCAGCCATGTGGCTGGGATCCAATAGGCACCAAACGCTTAGCTCTCCCTCCCAGCTGACTCCAAGCCTACCTAACCTCTAATAGATAGATAGGTAGATAAATTCCTGAGCAAATGACTATTGTGGTAAGCCATTCAGTTTTATTCCTAATTGATACAATACTCTTTATTTCTTAACATTTTTATATTAAGATTCTATCAGAGAATAAGTATAAATATCCATGTATAAAAACACTCTGCCTCAAAAATTATCAATATTATGCCATTGCTGTTTCATCTACCCAATTCACCTGGCAGTTTTTTTTAAACAACATTTTAAAGTAAATTCCAGGTGTGCCTGGGTGGCTCAACCCGTTAAGCAGCTGCCTTCAGCTCAGGTCATGATCCCAGGGTCCTGGAATCGAGCCCCGCGTTGGGCTCCCTGCTCAGGGGAGAGCCTGCCTCTCTGCCTACTTGTGCTCTCTCTCTGTCTCGCTGTCAAATATATAAATAAAATAAAATAAAAAATAAATTCCAGATAAGCTACCATTTCAATTGTGTGTATGTATGTATTTCATATCTTTAACGAGTTTTTTTAAAAAACACATTATTACAATACCAGTATCTCATTCAATAAAATTCTTGATATTATCTTGTACTTACTTAATGTTCAATATTTCTTACCTGACACGTAAAATGTGTTTTGAAGGTATTTGTACAAATTAGAATCCAAGTAAGTTCTACAAATTGTACTTGGTTATCTCTTAAGACTCTCTTTTTTTCCCTCTCTCTTAAGACTCCTTTAATCTTAAAGTGCCCCCAACTTTTTACACATGCAAATATTGTTGAAGAAACTGGGTCATTTGTTATGCAGAATATCTCGCTCTCTAGACTTGGCAGATTGCATTTTTATGGTATCATTTAATACGTTTCTCTATTTTTTGCATTTCCTGGAAACTATTTTCATAATATTGATCTCAATTTCTAACCACCTTCTATAAGAGTGTCATTGAACCTTTAATTATATTTGAAGAAAATGTTGTCATAAGTATTCAAAGAAAGCACAGCTGTTTTTTCATATCCTCTAGACCTTTCTAGAACATATTATATAAAAAAGATAACTTGAGAGTGACCTCAAATTATGGGAAATTATGTTTTAAAAATAAGTTGACTTATCACTTCAACTAGAATGCCCTAATTTGCATTCGCCGAGAATGCCTTTGATTACATTCACTTAAAACAGAGAAAAACTCTCCTGAAGAAAAGGAAAATAAAAATTCACTATATTGCGGTTAGATTTTTGATAATCTGGGCATATATTTAATTTTGCTGAGTTAACTGTCAAAGATGTTAGCCCAAAGTTAAAATGTGACTATCATATAAAATCAAACCATTTCATTTATTTATAAATTAAATTCTTCCTTTCCAAAAATCTATGAAAATTAAGAAGATTTTAATTAGATGATAGATTTCCATATATTTATTTAGGACTTGGTTGAAGAGAAGAAAAGAGCTCTTTAGAAAATTTTAGCATCATACATGACGTATTTTGCCAGAGTAAAAATTATGTGGGACAACTAATTGAAGTGTGCCAAAGTCAAATTTTGTTGCTGTTTTTCTGGCCTGAATCATCCCAGAATAGGAGAAACATAGTAATTCTGTGATAAACATTTTGTAGTTTCTGACATTGAAGACACACACACACACAAAAAAGGTATAGAAACCAGGAAGTAAATTCTGTCTGGCCAGTGCTGACGTGGGCACTTATTCCTTGGTTCTTTGCTTTCAGACAACATTGCTAACTAGATATGCTTTGTAAGGAATATACTAAGTGATTGTTAGATAGATAGTTTGTTTCATATTCACCTTGAAATACATTAAATTTCAGGCATATATTATTTCATCGTGTCTCCTTTGTAGTCCAGGATGCAGAACTGCAGAGGTGTTTGTTGGTTTTTTAAGGGAGAGAAAGAGAGAGCACCCACACGGAAGCACATGCGTAAGTGAGCAGGAAGGAGAGGGGCAGAAGGAGAGGGAGAGAGAGAATCCTAAGCGGTCTCCACGCCCAGCACGGAACCTGACTCAGGGCTCTATCTCACAACCATGAGATCATGACCTGAGCCAAAATCAAGAATCAGCCACTCAACCCACCGAGCCACCCAGGCACCCTGTGCAGAGGTGTTTTTATTCCATGTAGGATATGGCCTGAAAAGAATGATGCTTGCCCATAAATTCTTCCATACTGCACACAGGAAAGAAACATGTAGTGACTAAGCATTTCCACCAGCTTTTCTCAGGAACTATAGACCTTAGCACTTCTGTAATCTAATTATTTTGTTGGCTTTTCTTAGTACTACTATGGACATTTATTTTTAAAAGAAAAACAGAGTGGAAAAAGTTTCATGCATTTAGTGGAAATAAAAAAAAACTAAGAAACCTTGTGATTTTTATACTTTCACCCATCTTTTGACAGTACCTACCTAGCTTTATTGTCTGTTTTTAAATAATAACATAAACAGATATCAAATTAATTCATGAAAATAATCTTAGTAAAATGACATCCTTAGGTCATTATGAACATAAGAGTTTTGCAAGGGAAAATTATTGGTTTTATTCCAAGTTCATGCAGAAATTTAAGGCTTAATAAAATAATTTCTTACGGATACTTTTCTCTAGACAAATCTACCATCACGACCTAGAAATTATGTGATGTTTTGGAGGGTAGGAAAAAATACAAGATTTCATGTAGTAAAAAATTAATAAAATAATTATGTAAAATATGTTACTTTTGTTACAGCATATACGTTTGTTTTGAAGATTATGGAAACTACCAGGTAAATAAAAATTGAACTTGTTTAATAGTCTAAACTTTTGTTAGAATCAAGTAATCTGAAAGCATTGAATCTCTATTCATTAATCTTGTGTGTGGACAGCAGGCCATGGCACTAATCCACTAATAGGATTATCTTTGTATTCAGGAAGTAGTGCATGAAAGGGAGTCAAATGGACTATATACTTCCATTTGCCCGAAGAAAGCTACTGTAGTTTGGGGCACCAAGAGTAGTTTTTTCTTTGTGTTTTTTCTTTTTTTTTTTTTCTTTGTGTTTTTTTCTGATTGGCAGCATGAAAAAGGGGGTTAAGAGTCAGATGTCCATGTTGGATTCACCTTTGTAATTTCCTTATTGTGGAAATGTGGGCAAGTTGCTTCACTTCTCTGAACTCGTTTCTTTATGGGTAAGTTTAAGGGGTAACCAATTTACCTATATTATTAATATTCTATGATTTTAAGAAATGACCACTGAGTTAAAGGAAATCTTTCTTTTATGTGTGAAAAATCGTTATCTCCGAGATTATCTATGAGAAAGAATTATGCCCTTTTCAACTATTAATCTTCATATTTTGAGCAAATATTTTTCAAAATATTGTCCTGGCCATCCTTAAAAATAGAGTTACAACTCTAAAAGAACATTTTGTCATTTGTTATTACCATTATTATTTTAGCTCAGCAAAAACCATTAAATTAGGTTGTTTTTATAGATATTTAAAAGTTGACTAAAAATTTCACCTTTCAGTGAGTTGTGTTGGTATATAATATAAATAGCCATATGTAACTCAAACAGTTAAAAACAAGAAAAAAGAGAAATAGAAATATTTCATTTAAATAGAACAAGATCTCTTACGTAGGAATAGGATAAAGTTTTTTTTTTTTTTTAATTTTATTTATTTGACAGAGAGAGGGAGATCGCACAAGCAGGGGAAAAGGGAGCAGCAGATCCCCTGTTGAGCAGGGAGCCTGATGTGGGGCTTGATCCCTGGACCCCAGTATCATGACCTGAGCCAAAGGCAGATACTTAACCAAAGGAGCCACCCAGGTGCCCGTAGGATAGAGATTTTTGAAGTTACCACGAATGGACTAAACACCAAATGTCTTTTCATTTACACTTGGTAAATGATTTTACCACATTATGTTTGTTTTAAGCCTCTAAAAATATAAGTAAAACTTATGGCAAAATGTGACAGCAGAATAAATCAAGAATATATAAAATTAAACCAAGCGCCCCTTAACTCTTTTTATTAAACTTCCAGTATTATCTTATAGCATAATATCAGATTACTCTAGGTGTATATATTCTATTCTATAAAAATATACACATAGATACATTAATTTTTATGATTCTGTAAGTTTTTAAAATAATTATTAAGGTGATGCATGAACCTGATTTTAAGTTAAACTGCTTCAGAATGCAGCAAAAAACAACATCCTTATACATAAATTCTACACATTGGTTGGTACCCAGCACTAGAATAAATTGCTAAAACTAAAATTGTTAAAAGAGTATGTGGCTTTTGTCAGATTGCTCTCCAAACTTGTACTCCCACCAACAGAAGAAAGTCCTAATTTTATCACACTCCCACCAACACTGTGCAGATTTTATATCTTATTCCAATTTGGTTATTCAAATCTGATGTTACATCTTTAATCCTTATAATACACACACTTGAAAATATTCCTGATAGCCTTCTCTTCTTATGCCATTTAAAAAATTAACTTATTTCCTAGACCAGTTGGATCTATGTCGTGAATTATAAAATGCATAAATTCATTATACTATAAACATAAGTCCTCAATTTTATCAATTTTTTCTGTATTTCTTTCACAAATGTATTACTTACCATAATAAAAAGTTATGTTTTTATTCTATGCTTTGTCATTATTTACATAATTATCTGAATTAGGAACTTGACATTGTGTTTCCATTTTTAATATATTAATTTGTATTGTTGCAAAACAATTTAAATTAAATTATGATTTCTTACTTGCACATAAGTATTATAAACCATATCGATTTCATAGACTATGTATTTAATTTATCTCATTAATTAAAAAGAATAAATTAATTTTTTAAATACCTTTCATTTTTTTCTTTTTCTTATTGTTTTTCACACACACACACTTTACAGTCACAAGTACAAAATGAACATTATCTTGAATGTAACTTTATTTGTAATTATTTCCTTATGATAGATTTCCAGAAGCAGTATTACTATGTCAATTATTTTCTCCTTTATTGTGTTTGGTATATATTACAATGTTGATAGACCCAAAGCTAATTACCATTTAGTATACCAATTACCAAATACCAATTACCATTAGTATCAACTGATTACCACTAATTTAAGAAAATAAAGCTGTCATTAATAACCAGCATAATTATTATTTATTCTGCATTTGGTTTATTTAAAGAGTAAAAATTCTTCTGCATTTATGTTTTTATATGTATGGCTTTTATAACTAGAACCATGGCATCAGTAAATGTTTCTGTACTAGTTTTATGTATTCTTAATGAATACATAAATGTAATTATCTATTCATGCTTTAAAATTTTCTTCCACATTTTTATGTTTTAAGTTTATTAACTCTTCTTTGTATGATATTTTCCTATTCTTTTGTTTCCATTTTTTATTTTAGGGTATGTTAGATTATGGGATTTTTGGCACATAATTTTTCAATTTCGAAGGAGTCAAATATTTTCTTTTGTGATTATAACACTTATGTCTAAGTTTATGCAGGTAAGAGTTGGCAATTAATTAGTTCTAGTATCTTCTGGATTTTCTTGGTATGATGTTTGCCTCCAAAATCTATTTTAGAAAACAAATTAGAAAAGCAATCAATTTAATAAGAAGAATATTTTAGGTTCTTGGTCTCAATTCCAATGTGTATGTGTATGGGGGTTTGAGGGGAGGGTTCCACACAAGACCAAGCCATTCTTGGGCATTAGAAAGATGTCTGAGAATTCAATTCAATTCTGGCACTATCTACCTGGAGATAGAATCAGATTCCACAGATTGAGGGCTCGGTCCCATAAAATAGCCCCAACCACTTTAGACTCCGATCACAAGCCCAGGCTGTTATCTGTGCTTTTGATGACCAGCTACAAATTGGAAGTTCCAAAGACCCACACTTGGATGGCAATTGCAAGTCCAGGTTGTTACCTATACTTCTGACCAATTGGCTATAACTTAGAGAGAGGTTCTCATGACCTCTTCCTCGGGATTCATTAATTTGCTAGAGCAGCTCACAGAACTCAGAGAAACATTTTATTTACTAAATTATCAGTTTATTATAAGAGAATATAAGTCAGGTTGGAAAAAGATGCATGGGGCAAGGTATGAGGAAAGCTCATGGAGCTCCCATGACCTATCCAGATGCACTACTTTCCTCAATTTGGCCATGTTCACTAATGGAAGCTCTCTGAGCTCTGTCCTTTAGGATTTTATGGAGGCTTCATTACAAAGGCTTGATTGATTAACTTATTGGACATTGATGACTGATTCAACCTCCCTCTTCCCCAGAGGTTAGGGTGTAGGAATGAAAGTTGCAGCTCTAATCACATAGTTGGCTCCACCAGCAAACAGCCCTATCCTAAGGTGCTCTCAAAGGTCACCTCATTACCGTAACAAATTACCTTTATCATTCTTATCATTTAGGGAATTACTAGGGTTTTAGTAGGAGCTCTGTGCCGAAAACAGGATGAAGACCAAAATTATATTTCTTATTATAAATCACAATATCACAAAGATTCTCTTCTAAAGAACATAATCTGCTTCTATAGAAATTATTTTAACAAGCCATTTAAAATAAATATTTATCAATTAGTGTGGGTGCAGTAAGGTGGATACTTTAACCCTTTTATTCAGTAAATCTTAAATTGTAGGTCAAATTGGCAATAGACACATACATGTATAGAAAGAGTTTCCACAAATTTTTCACTCACATGTAAACTTCTTGAAAAGAATAAGAACTTTTCATCCTTTAAAAAATTTTTAATATAACTTTTTTAAATTTAAAATTAATACATATTGTATTAGTTTCTTATTAAAAACTGCCACAAATTTGATTGCCTATAACAGCACACGTTTGTTCTCTTACAGTTCCGAAGGTCAAAAGTCAAAAAGGAGCCTCCAGGAACTGAAAGTCAAGATGACCACAATGCTGGTACTTTCTGGAGGATCCTGGGAAGAATCTGTTCTTTGCCTCTTCCAGCTTCTAGAGGTTGCCTGCCACATTCTTTGGCCCCTGGTTGCCTCCCTCCAATCTCTGCTTCTCTCTTCACATCACCCTCTCCCGTGGCTGGCTCTACTGCTTCCTTCTCACAAAGGCCACCGTGATTATAACTGACCTACCCAGATAATACAGGATCATCTTAATTTAGATTATCCAAGATCACATCTACAAAGACTTTTTAACCATATAAGGTAGCATTCACAGGCTCTGGGGATTAGGATGTGGAAATATTTAGGAGATTCTTATTCAGCCTACCACACCAAAGAAAGCAACCCTTTAGTTAGAATCATGAAATTGTTTCAATTAAACTTACAGAAACAAAAAGTTACATTGTATTTTTTAAAATTTTATTTTTTTATTTGTCAGAGAGAGAGAGAGCACAAGCAGGGGGAGCCCCAGGCAGAGGGAGAAGCAGACTACCTGCTGAACAGGGAGCCTGATGAGGGATTGGATACTAGGACCCTGGGGTCATGATCTGAGCTGAAGGCAGATGCTTAACTGCCTGAGCCACCCAGGTGTCCCAAAAAGTTACATTGTATTTGTGGAATGATTGAGCAATCTTATTAAAAGGCAAATTAGAGAAAACTAAGAGAAAAAAATAGGAACTAAAATTATTACATTCTTTCTTTTTTTTTATTCTTTCCCAAGTCTATATATGAATGCTTTTTTTGTTAATACCTCTATATTTGCACACTTTCCACTATACCATTCAATAAAGGCTACCACTAAGGATATCATCTAAAGAACTGATATGGACATGAACTCAATCCAAGTTTTTCAGAGGGCTAAAGAAAGAAAAATGTAATTACACATATGTAAATATTCTTCACTGTTATCTCAGAATAACATTGATTTATTCAGTTTATTTAGTAAGAATATTTAATATTTAATATTAAGGAGGAGTATGGTGGGCAAAATGAAGAAGGTAATTTGCCTTTTCAAATTCATCACAGCTTGATCTGATCCTCCGTAATGGTATCCTGGCAGTTTGTAAAATTGTAGTTAACTTTTAGTTTACATTTCATAGAATAATTTCTATCAATCTTTATCTCCACTCTTCCCACCTACCAATTCCAAAACTTTTAAGATATCCTTTGCAAGATATCTAGTTTCACTTTGTCATTTTAATCATTCTAGCAACTTCATGAACCAGAAATCCTTAAATTCATAGTTTCTATTGCCTTTTACACTTCTGTGCTTATGAAATATTACCAGTTGAAAGTACTGAGATGTCTATCTTATACTTCCATTATTTTGTATTTGAATCCAATACAACTAGCTGTTGCTTAGCCAGCATAATAAATTAAGTAATAGTGCAATATAATGAAATCCAGTCAACAAAAATTTCCTACTAAGTGCAAAGCATTGTGCTAAATGGTAGGAGAAAGATATGTATAAATTCTGTCCCATTTTATGAGTTAACATTTTCAGTGAGGATAGCAATTATATTTTTGCTCTTAAGTGTTCTCCCCTGAGGCAACTGATTCCCCTGAGGTATGAGGGGTTTTGTTTTGTTCCCCAACCCCCTCCACTTGCTCCTCATTGTGACTCTCAGATAATTCTCTTCCCTTCTCTGAACAACCCACCAGTTTTGAATCTCATCGCTCACTGAGGCTGTTATCTGTGGAAACCCTATTACAAGTCCATATGACTCAAATATTTGTTCCTGGTTTCCCAGTCCTGTCTGATTCTTAGCTATTGGTATACACATAGATACTTCTTCCAATGCTCTGGACTCTCAGGTCTTAAAACTCCTGTCCTTTAAAGATGTTGTCTTCCACCTGTCTCAATTACAGTACCTATATGATTATGAATAAGCACAACCTTTCTATAATTTCAATTCCCTTTACTCTTTTAGCACCACCTTCTTTCCCTTCTGCACATTCTCTTTGGTTCTCTGGCTTCAGCATTCTTCCAAACCTCCTGAATTGTCTAATCCTATGATCCTATCCCTTTGCACTCACTTCCATCTTCTTCATGTATTTTTTTGCTCCTTATCTGGCTAAAATTTTACTGTCTTTACAAGACTCCCATGAAATCATCCTCAGCTTTCATGCTTTCCTCTTACTTGGCAAATCACCACCTGATGAAACCAACTCTCCACCTAACCCAAAACTACACTTCCACACCTACATCAGAGAGGCTGAATACAGGAGGTGAAAGGCATGAAACCACACCTCTGTGGACCTGAAAGGAGCCATCAGTTGCCTGGTGCTCACCTCTGCCCTTCTCTCTATACCTCTTCTCTTTCAACTCCCAACACTGCCTCCTTCCTCATTGCTTCCGGGTGAGAAATTTCTTCCTGTAGAACTGAGAAAATGGAAGCAATCAGAAAAGAATTTCTGATTTCCTTTCTGTATCTCCAACTTCTGGGCACTTTTACCCATGAACTCTGCTTTTATTGAGCTCTCTTGCTTTTTATCTAAAGCTAATTCCTCTATATGTGCATGAGATCTTATTCACCAGCAATTCTTCTTTCTATTTCCTGTGTCAGCAAATTTTTTCTGTTTACTGGATTATTTCTGGCATCATACAAGCATGCAGTCATTTGACTCATCTTAAAAAAAACAAAAACAAAAAACAAGAACAAAACAGACTAAAACCTTCTTTTGATCCCACTTTCCCTACCAACTACCATTTTTATATTACCCTTTGTGTCAAAACTTCTCAAAAATCATTTATACTGGTTGTGTGTGTCTAATTTCTTTCCCTGAATTTTTTAAATTAAAAAATTAGTTTTACTTTTTAAACAATTTGAAGTCATTCATATAATATTCAAAAGCATGTAGGACCAAATGTTGGGAAGAAAACAGTTGGAACATTGATAACAATTCCTGAGTTACCAAGTTGATGATATTGTGACTTCTAAAGAGACAGAAGAAAAATTATGAGTATTATTTCTTTGGAATATTTGAAATGAAAATGACCATACAAATAGGACCGAAAGGCACTGACACTTTCATGCATTAACAATATTGCATTTATTTTTTTTTTATTTTGTACTTATACAGGGTTATACCTGGTCAGGTCTCTCAACATCATTAAGATGTAAATCTACACTTTATGAACATAGTTTTATTAATGTAGCAGTAAAGGTAAACAATTAATCCAATAGAAAACTGCTTCTTATAATTAAACTTAAATTTGTTGAATTTTAAACTGGGTTTTAGATTTGCTTGGAGAATAAGCAAGCTATTTTCCTGGGATAAATACTTCAGAACCATTCTCTAGCCTCAGGTTATACGCTTTTTAATACAAAATGTTAAAAGGTCTAGTTGTGAGAACATTTCCTGCAATGTTTGATTTCATTTCAAGGTAAATGAGAAGTGAAGTTTCAAGCCACGTTCTGAAACCATTTAGCCTTTCCAGTCATGCCCAGTGACGCCAAACTTGAATGTTTTGAAAGAAGTTAAGTGCTCACAGTGCCAACGCTGGGGAAATATTTGCACAGTTCTCCTTCGGTGCATATCAATCTGAGTGCTGCTTTTATTTCATCTTCATAAAGCCTTAGATTAAAAAATTAGTTCCAGAATGGATGGCATTTCTAAATACTCTGTTAAACTATAAACCACCTAGTCTCCAGTCATAATGCCTAGGTCAGTTTACTTCCCTTAACTCTAAATCCAGAACTGCTGATTTCATAGAAATAAATTCTGAAAAGAAGTGTATTCACATAAACAAGGAATTAAATGCTAGATATAGAGATTGCACACTCCTCTGTCTTCATATTTACCAAGCAAACAATTTACCAGTAAAAGGAATATATCAGGGGCGCCTGGGTGGCTCAGTCGGTTAAGTGGCTGCCTTTGGCTCAGGTTATGATCCCAGGGCCCTGGGATCGAGCTCTGCAATGGGCTCCATGCTCAGCGGGAGCCTGCTTCTCTCTCTCCCTCTGCTGCTCCCCACCACCTCTCTCTCTCTTTCAATAAATAAAGTCTATAAAAAATAAAAAAGGAATATTATTATTATTTCTGTATTAAAATAAAATAATTATTTCTGTATTAAAATATTTAATTACATTGCCTCAAATTATTTACTGTTTAATAAACTATAGTTCTGCTCTTGGGTGGTCAGCTCGTGATGGAAAAAGAAAGTAATTATGGTGACATATTTGAATAGCACCTTTTAATTTTTTAAATTTGTTTTTGCCCTATACAATGTGCACACAAAATCTGATTAGAGCTTTTACTAAAGAATGTCATTAAGAATGGTGAGAAGCAGTGGAGGAGAATGAATGAGAACAGTGATGTTCCAAAGCTAATTAATCAGTTATATGAAGGCAGGGGCAGGCTGAAATGAGGTGACAATTAAAAAAAGTGGGGGAACTCAAGATGATGTCATAGTTTCCAGCTTGGGTGACTGGATAGATGGCAAAGCCATCAAAATCAGATAATAAAGAAAGGGAAACTGGTTTGGGGGAAAAATCATGAATTCATCTTTGGATATACTTCATTTAAAGTGCCCCCAAAATACAGACTGACACTGATATTTTTTAAGAGAGCGGTCAAAATGTAAATCTGGAGTCATAAGAATATGGTCGATAGGTGACGCTCCTCTCTTCAGGCCTCTAACTCTCCCTATTCTGTGCTGCTTTTTTCAGTGATGCTTACCATGCTCTGGGATACCATGAATTTTATTTTTATGTATGCTTACTATTTATTAAGTGTTTTCCCTCATAAGGGCAGGAGTTTTCATCTTTTTTTTTCGTTGATATATTCCAAGTGTCCAGAGTAGTGCTGAGTACATACCAGTTACTCAATAAATCTTTGTTGAGTTAATTAATAAAGGCATACTCATTCTACACCTATTCCTCATAGTAGTTGTTTTCTCTCTGAACAGGGGGCTCCTTGTCCCTCACTATTACTTCCAGATCATTCTCTCTGCTTAACTATAAAATCACCAGTGTTGGATTCCATATAATCAAACTCTAGTCCTTCCATATCTTCCAGTTACCATCGTCTATCTCCCACACTCCCAGGATATCCACCTCTCCCACTTTCCTATAAATCTATCTTCCTCGATTTTGGTTATTGGATTACTGTCAGTCTCCTTAACCCTATATACTGGATAACTTGTGTTTGCTCCAGATCTAGTCCCCATTCTTCTCTACTCTGCTCTGTGTCCCATGAGGATTGCATCAAAAATCTCCCTTGACATCTGGCTTCCTCATGGGTTAGGCCAATGGGAGTGATTGTAGGACACAAGAGGGCAGCAGGAGAGTGAAGTCAGTTCACATTATTTCCAGAATCCCCTCCCACCCAGTAATGGTGGCTTGGCTTACAATCCCATGAGATCCCCATCTTCATGTAACTTCCTTCTTTTTTTTTTTTTAAGATTTTATTTATTTATTTGACAGAGAGAGGGAGATAACAAGTAGACAGAGGCAGGCGGGGAGGGGCAGGGAACCAAGCTCCCTGCTGAGCAGAGAACCCGATGCAGGGCTCGATCCCAGGACCCTGGGATCATGATCTGAGCCAAAGGCAGAGGCTTTAACGCACTGAACCACCCAGACGCCCCATGTAACTTCCTTCTGCATAGGTTCCAGCTTCCACTTCTTCAGCCTTAAGGTTTAGGATTGTTAACCCATTGGTAATCACAGGGTACTGTACAACTATTCCACATGGGATCCTTAAACTTGGATCCCCATTTGTAGTCAAAAAACTTTTCCCTAATTGCTCATTTTAAATATGCCATTGGTTTTCTACTAGATCCTTGACTGATATAACCTATTTTCTACTTTATTCTTTCTAGTATTCATAGCATTCACCTTTGGAAAATCCCTATCTGATTGCAATCTTTAGTCCATTGATCTTATT
>JAPYYM010001013.1:0-13993 GCA_028534135.1 Potos flavus | reverse complement strand
CATTTCAGAATCCCCAATGACAAAGCCCTTACACTACTAACACAAAATTCTCTTTATTTCCTGAGGTTAAAACTTTGTGAGTCAAAATTAAAAATGGTCTATAACCCTGTAGATGAAGTTAAAACAGAATATAAGTCCATTTTGGGGTAAACTTTGTACCAGAGACCTACGACTTTGCTGGGAGACACTGAGCAAGGTCTTCTAATGTGTAATTCATTTGATGGTAGACCTCACTCAGGTTTCAATTTTGATTTGAAGTAAGATCACAGAAGTAGGAGCAAGTTCCACAAGTTCTGGTGAATTCTTCAAATATAAAGTTCTTTTGAGAGGGAAGTGCTGTACTTTACGTCTGGATTTTACGAGCCAAGGCAGCATAAAGCCCACACTTTATCTACATATACCTTTCCTAAACTCTAAAGATTATTTTGGTGATCTAATTCCTTCTACATAACACAGATTCACGGCATGTGAGAACCGGATTCCAGAGATGCCCTATTCTACAGACATGAACAGATCTAGAGAAGCAAAGTGTCCTGCCTAAATTCAGGACCCATTAGCCACGGAGAGTCAGGAAAACTTTTCATTAGGTCAAAAAGAATTTTATTCCAATGTAAGTCATCACTTTTTTCTTTTTAAAGACCCTGTTACCCCAATTATTTTTTCATTTAGTTCTCTGCCAGGAGTTCAAATCGCGAAATCTCTGCTCTTGCCAAATGTTCTCTCCACGCATCTAACTCTCCCCAAAGGTCATATTGGAAGTAGATTCTGCGGTTCGGTCCCAAGATCACCAGAAAGCACTGATGACTTCTTGGGAGTATTAGTCACAATCCAGAATTCAAGCGCTCCAGTACGGTAGTGTTATCTACCTTGTGGCCCCTCACGCGGCTTGTAAAAAACCTAAGGGGGAAGAAGCCACAATAAATCTACTAACTCTAAAATAAAAACTCCAGCAGTGATACGTGTGATACTCCATCTTTACAGCTCCTCGCATAATAAGGGAGGGTGGAGGGAAACGCAGCCAAGAATGTCGACCGGGAGGAAATGTTAACTGGAAACTGGCAGCTGCTTACTACCGCGTTTGAAAGCCGGCTGCATGCCGGGAAGGCCGGAAGAAGCGCTCAGGTGCTAGAGGCGCCGCTTCCGAGCGGCCCGGGGGAGGTCTAGCCCGAGCCGGCCGGCGGTGCGCACGCGCGGCCCCGGCCTTTGTACTCGGGCCGCGGCATTTAAAGACCCCCGCGTGCGTGCGCGCGCCCGCCGGCCAGCCCCGCCGCGAGGGGCGCGGGGGGAGGGGCGGCGCTCCGCCCCGGCCTTACCTGCCCGCGTTCTCCGCTTCCATTCCCCGCTGCCGCTCTTGCTGGCGGCTGCTCCTACCGGGCAAGCGAACGACTGGTCTCCCGTAGTAGTATGGCGTACCAACAGCTGTACGACAATAACCACAGACTGAACACGATTGCCGGCACAACTCGGACAGCGGCTGCCGCTCAAGCTCCTCCCCCGAGCTTCTAGTCACCGCCCCCCTACCTTCCAGCCCCTTCCCCCACCTTAGCGCGGCGCTTCCGTCTGCTCGAAGCCAAATCCCACGGCCCGTGGTCGTCACGTGATACAGGCAGCCCAATCATGTTCGCGTCCCTCTCGTTGGTTCTCCTGCTCGCCGCTTGGCCTTTCGGGAACGGTGGAGGACAAAAAAGGGTGGGGTGAGGGGGCGCTCTGCTAACGTCAGCTTTTGTCCGCCAGGGCTCTTCCGTGGTGAGAGGATCGGGAGCTGAGAGGGTGGGACGGTTATGCTTATCAGGATTATCCAGATCAGTCCACGTCAATTTTATCTCGATGAAAAAGTATTTTGCGTTAATTATCAGGTATCAATTATCATGTGTGATTTTGGGCGAATAAGAGACTTCGGAGTCAGAAAACTTGGGAGTTGAGGTCACTATGCCATCTTGGGCCTCAGTATCCTCCTCTGTAAAATGAGGGTGACTGTAAAACTGCTTTGTAAAATGTAAAGCGTTACATGAACCACTGTCTGCTTTATTTTGTGTATGTAAAAATATTAACGTTTCAAGTGTATGATAGATGCCTTTTAAGCACCACGTCTCCCTTATTACCTTACAGACTAGCCGCTCAGTTTTTGTTTCATTAGTTTTCAAGTTGTCACTGGTATTTCACAAGGACTTTGTTAAATCGCCCTTCACGGAGGGATGCCTGGGTGGCTCAGTCAGTTGAGCCTCGCCCTGCTGTTTTGGTCATGATCCCAGAGTCCTGGGATGGAGCCCTGTGTCCCGCTCCCTCCTCAGAGGGGAGTGTACTTCTCCCTCTGCTCCCACCCCTGCTCATGCTCTCTCTCTGTCTCTTAAGTAAATAAATAAATAAGCAAGCAAACTCTTAATAGAGATAGGCTTTTCTGTTTTTCCAGTTTGCGTGATGAAAAATATGGCTGCTGTATTAGTTTTCCCCAGTTAGGCTGTGGTAACAAATGACTACAAAATCTTGTTACCAGGGTGCTAGGTGCAAGAGCACTTGGCTGTGGGGGTCCCAAAGGGACCAGATTTGGTCACATACCACTGAGAAAATCCAAAGGCAGAGAGAGGAACGGTGGTGAAACAAGAATTTATTTTAGTGAGGTCATCATTGGGAAGACAGTAGACTAAGTCTCAAAGACTGCCTCCAAAGCGCTGAAAATACTTCTAGGTTTATATAGGGAGAATGTGGAATAAAGTTCTGTGGGTAGGTGCAGGTGGGCCATAAAGGTCAGGTTGATCGTTGTCCTTCAGTCAATCATGCAAGGTCTTGCTGGCATCAGGGTAGTCCCTATTGCTTGAGGGGTACTTTTCAGTTCCCATCATGGGATGCATTACCTGCTGAGTCTTTAGCTGAGTTAAGAGATAAATGGGAAAGAAAATTTTAGTCATTTAGAATAATACAGACTGTGGTCCAAATAGAGGTAGTTGAAGGGCTCTTTTAATCTCAGCAGTTTACACCAACCAAGGTTTATTTCTCACCAATATAATGTGGACTGGGAACAACTATGGCTCCATGCTTCATGTGTCTTCATTTTGGCATCCAGGAAAGGGCTTTCATGAGTAAATACAGAATGATTAATTTGTCTTTTATCCATTGCTGAAAGAAAACTTTAAATATTTTTCAACTTTTCAGAACTTTTATGGATGCTCTGTCCATTAGTAGGTACTACTCAGTACCTGACTCATGGTGGGCATCCAGTGAATATTTGTTGAATGAATGAACACAGCCCATTCTCTCGCTCTCTCTCTCTGGTTTTTCTAACCACTCAAGACCACAGTCCAGAAAAGTTTCTTGTAATATTTTATTTATTGATTTGAGAGAGAGAGCACGTGCATGAGTGGGGGGAGGGGCAGAGAGAGAGAAGGAGAGAGAATCTCAAGCAGACTCCCCTCAGTGTGGAGCCTGATGTGGGGCTGGCAGGCAGGGCCAGTTTCATGGGGGTGTGAACTGGAGCACACCAAAAGCATGATCCATAAAAGAGGAAATTAAAAATTGGACTTTATTAAAATTAGAAGCTTCTGCTCTTCAAAAGATTATTAAAAAGTAAAGACAAGCTATAGACTGGGAGAAAATATTTGCAGATCACATCTATCTGATAAAAGACCCATAATATATAGATGATTAAAATAATAAAAAAACAAACAATAAAAAATGGGTGAAAGATTGAACAGATACTTCACCAAAGAAAATAGGAGCATCTAACAGGATTCTCAGCATCATTAGTCATGAGACACCATTACCAACCTACCAGAGTGCCTAAAATGAAAAAGACTAACCAGACCAGGCATTGGAAGAGGATGGGGAGGAACTGGAAGTCTCAAAACTGCTGATGGGAATGTGAACTGTATACCTACATTGGAAAATAGCTTGGCAATTTTTTTTTTTTTAAAGATTTTATTTATTTATTTGGCAGAGAGAAAGAGATCACAAGTAGGCAGAGAGGCAGACGGAGGGAGAGGGAGAAGCAGGCTCCCCACTGAGCAGAGAGCCCGATGCAGGGCCTGATCCCAGGACCCTGAGGTCACGACCTGAGTCGAAGGCAGAGGCTTTAACCCACTGAGCCACCCAGGCGCCACAGCTTGGCAATTTCTTAAGTTAAATATACACCTATCTACTATATGCTGCAGCCATTCTACTCCTAGGAAAGTATTCAATAGAAATGGAAGCATATGTTTACAGGCTTGTATGGGAGTCTTTTTGGTACATTTCACTGTTTATAACAGATTTATTCCTGCAAGTCCCAAACTGCAAACAACCAAAATATCCACCAAAGGTGAATGGATACACCAATTGTGTTATAATTATACCCAGCAATAGAAAGAAGCAAACCAGTGATACTTGCAAGGATGTGAATGAATCTCAAAATAATTGTGCTGCATGACATAAGCCAGACCAAGATGCTACATAGTGTACGGTATGATTCCATTTACATAACATTCTAGAAAATGCAAACTTATCTGTTGTGACAGCAGATCCAGAGAAGACAATATGGGAGGAATTAGAAAGCGGCATAGAGAAACTTTGGGTATGACGGATATGTTAAATTATTTTGCTTGTAGTAGTGGCTACACAGGTGTACACATGCTAAACCTCATCAATTTATATATTTTAAATGTCGTTGATGTCAACTACACCTCCATAAAAGTGTTTAAACACTTTTTAAAAGGTGAGTGTATCATGATTCATGTTATACATACAATCCTAATCCTTCAGAATTTAGTCCTGAGTTAACTTTTTCTCAACAAAAATAAATCCATAGTCACAGCACAATCTATATACGCATATATTAAACAAGATCAAACAAAACTTCAGTTTTCTTTTATTCCAGTAGCACCAGTAGGAACAGCAGTGTGAGTGCGGCTCCGTTTCAGGGCTCAAAGGACGCCCGGCACGGGAAGGGACAGCGCTCGAACTCCACTCCCTGGAGGGTGACCTCATCTAAGCACTGGTCTGAGTGCCAATCTCCACCCGTCCTAAAAGGTGGTAAACGCAAGCAATTTTCTGGGGCGTGTGAAGGGACACACGAGGCAAGAGTCCTGCCAGCTCGGAGCCCGAGACTCGACATCTGCCAGGGAAGCCCTGCTATAAGAGAGTAAAGAGCGCAACGAGTACCTGAGGCTGGGAAAGCACTGGGAACTGGGGGAGGCGGGGAGGTGGAGGGGAGAAGAAATAAAAAAAAAAAAGACAAGAGCTCCGGCCCGCACGTCCCAAGAAGGGCCGGGTCACGTGCCCGAGCGGGCGCCGGCACAGCCCGGACTTTCCGGTCCGGCGGGGCCCCCAGGCCCTGTACTTTCGGTTCCGTGGGCAGGTCGTCCGCTGCAACCCGGGCGCGCACTTCCGCTCGCCCTCTGACTCGCTGCCCTTCGCCATTGCATTCTGCGGTACGGTCTCTCGTGGCGCCTCCGTGGGGCCGGCGGGGAGTGCGGTGTGCAGTTGTTCTCCTGCTAGAGTCTGAAGAGGCGCGGGGAAGCCACTGGGTGTCGGCCTTCCGCGTGCTGCGCAGGAACTGCCTTTAAGTTGCGCAGGCCCAGCCCCCACACTAAGAGCCGGGCGAAGGCTGAAGGCGGCTCGCGGGCGTGGAAGGGCGGGCGTTCGGCCTTTCGGCGCTGTCGCGTCCTACGTGAGCCCGCGGGGCGCGGGGTGGGAGACAACCCAGTGTCCTGACCCCGTCCCACCGTTGCTGTGTGCCCTGTTTTCCGGCATGGTTTCGTCCTGACCTAGGAGCCTTCTAACACTGCCCGTCTTTCCTCCCCCTGCAGCAATCCCCGACCATGCCCGCGGGCGTGTCCTGGGCCACCTACCTGAAAATGGTCGCGGCCAGCCTCCTGAGTATGTGCGCCGGGGCCGAAGCGGTGCACAGGTACTACCGGCCGGACCTGGTGAGTGCAGGACGGTCCTCGTTCCTGGCTGCTGGACCACTCCGTTCTCCTCCCAGCGGCGGAAACGATCTTAAAACGAAATGAGAAGCACACCTTCCCTGAGCCTAAAGCCTGATGATGGCATTCCATTGCCTTTAGAGCAATGCATGGCCTGTTCTTACACGGGTCTTACACAGCCAGTCACCTGCCTACCACTGGCCTTGATCTTCTACCATTTACCCCTCGTTCCCACTGTTGTCCCATCGGTTTCCTTGCTATCTCTCACACTCATCAGGCCTGTCCCCATGTCAATGCCATGCCTTTTCGCATCTTGGAATGCTTTTCTCCCAGATCTTGGGTTGGTTTCCTACTTCAAAACTTGTCAGTCTGCTCAAATATCTTCTCCAGCAGTAAGAGTCCTTTGGACAGCTCCTAAAGGATTCCTCCTTGTGCTATTCTGTCTCAGTCCTTTGTTTCCCTAGAGGACTTGTCACAATTTCCAAGTATTTTATTCCTTTTGTCTATTTACTTGTTCATTGTTTCCTCCACCAGAATGTAATCTCCATGAAGGGACTGGGCCTTCCTGCTTCACCCTTGATCTCAGTCACCTAGAAAAGAGCTTAGAATATAGTAAATGCTCGATAAATATTGGATGAATGAAGAACGAGGCAATATAGGCATCCCACGGAGGGAGAAATTTAAATTACTTTTGGCATTTTAACCATTCATTGAATTAGAACTGGGAATTAGAGGTGCTTTTGAGGAGTTATGGTCTTGTGGAAAGCAAGGAAGTGCAATGGAAATAATTACAAGCGTGTGCTAGGTGTTATGCTACAGGTGTGAAGAGTGGTTGGAGCAGTCTAGGGAACAGTCATCTCTGCCTGGACTCTGGACGAGTAATACAGAGAACCAGCCATTTGTCTTTCTAGTTGCAGTTCACTGTCAGCTACAGTTTTGGGGGTGTTTATTCTTGTTTTCAGATAGGGGAACCGAGATTTAGAAGACTGAGGGTGATTTCCCAGGGTCATACACCTTCCTGGGGATTTGAAGCCGAAGCGTTCTGTTCAGTGTTTCTTTTTTTGATCCTGTTAATGAGGTAGTACAACACCCTTGTAAAACATTCAGATTGAATTCAGGCATGTGGAGTGGAATGTGAAAATCTACCCCTCCCCTCCACTTTCTCCAGTCTGCTACCCTAAGTAGCTACCATTTTTTGGTTGGTGTATACTTGCAGACTTTTACTATTGTTGAGATACACACAAACACACACACAGACACACACACACACACACACACACACACACACACACACACACACAGTTTTTCCTTATGGAAATAGGAATTCATATACACATTTCTCTAACTCGTTTGTTTTGGTTAACATCTATATGAATAGACACATGTTTATATCAACATCCTTTTTTCTTTCTGATCATTGAATAGCAATTTATAATACGGATGTTCTATATATTATTTAATCTCACATTGACATTTTGGTGGTATCTAGTTTTTGTACAAACAATGCTGAAGTGGCTCTTTCTTACCAGCAGGGACTTCTACTCTTTTGAGTTCTAGGGACGTATCAGGGTTACTTCGTGGAGACAAAAAGGGCTAAGAACCTTCCACAGAAATGCAGTTGAGTCACTAGCTCCTGAGGCATAGACATCAAGCAGGCATTACAAAGGAAGGAATACCTGTGATTTGCCCCTGGGAAATTGACCTTTGATTCACCCATCTCATTATAAGTGGGAACATGCAAGGTTGTTACCAGTAGCTGCTTCGACCTTGGGAAGAGGCAGCATGAAGCCAGAATCTCTAGAAGGACTTTACTGAAGTGTCACGGGCCACTTGGTCCTGATTGGGCAGTGACATCAGCAGTGGGGTGCTTCTGTGGGGCCCTGAAGGCCAGGGTTGGCCGGCTACATGTAGGATGCTGGATGCTTTCTAACATTTAAGGAATTTGTGTTCCTTTGCTGCATCTGTTGGTATTGTTCTAGCAATGACTGTCACCATTGTAACAACCGCTGGCCTTTGTTGGAGTCTTTCAGTCTTTTTTTTTTTTTAAAGATTTTATTTGTTTATTTGACAGAGAGAGAGAGATCACAAGTAGGCAGAGAGGCAGGCAGAGAGAGAGGGGGAAGCAGGCTCCCTGCTGGGCAGAGTCCGATGCGGGGCTCGATCCCAGGACCTGAGCCGAAGGCAGAGGCTTTAACCCACTGAGCCACCCAGGCGCCCCGGAGTCTTTCAGTCTTTACAGCTAGAAGGTCTGGGTGGAGTCCAGAGGCGACCACGGCAGTTGTATGCTCAGTGCCGTCTTAAGGGAGCAGCATTAGGGATGCTTTTTCTAGTTGACCAGCTCAGCTACTCAGGATAAGAATGGAGGCAAGGACTCAAGGTAGATGTTCTGTCCTGGAATACAAAGTGTGCTTTTGCTTGAGCTTCCCTTTGCATTTCCATTTACTTTTGCATTACTTTTACTGGTCCTCTTTTCCTTAATTTATAATCTACTTATTGAAGGCATAGTCAAAAAATGCGGTCTCAGTGATGTAGGAAAGATGATAGGGTTTGAAGCCAATGGCCAAGAGAGAATTCTTGCCATGTCTTTGGTGCAAAAAGGCGGTTTTATTAAAGCACAGAGACAGAACCCGTGGGCAGGAAGAGCTGCACTGGGGTCATGAGGAGTGGTCTATTATGTACTTTCAAGTTGGGAGGGGGTTAGGGATAGCGTAAGCCTCCCAGGTATTTTGGAAACCAAGTTTCCAGAATCCTGAGGGGGCTAGCTATTGTCAGGGAAAGGTCATTTAATACTTAGTGAAAACTCAGTCGTGAGACTCCTCAGATCCATATCAGTGGGTCATATGCTTGGGGGATGATTGCTAACCTGTATCTTGGCAGGGGTGGGGAGTAGAGATAGAGGAAGTTTGAATTTTTACATGTTAAAGTAGACTTACAGGATCCTGGGGTTTGGGCTAAGGTTGCCTTTTGCCCTTAGCAAAGTGGTAACATCAAGGCAGCTGAGTCCCTAGAGGAATGTCACTGCCTGTTTCAAGGACTTGTCAATGGGCTGTAGGTAGTAAAGAAATTTAATTTTTCTTTTGTCTTTGTTTCCCACATCCTTAGGATTCATTTTATTTATTTTATTTTTAAGATTTTATTTATTTATTTGTCAGAGAGAGAGAAACAGCACAAGCAGGGGGAGCGGCAGGCAGAGGGGGAAGCAATCTCCCCGCTGAGCAGGGAGCCCGACACAGCACTTGGGACTCCATCCCAGGACCCTGGGATCATGACCTCAGCCAGAAGCAGACACTTAACTTACTGAGCCACCCAGGTGTCCCAGGACTCATTTTAAAGTGTTCATTTTTGGTTGTGTCCAGACATACCCACATACACAAAAATTGCTATTTAGAACCTCTGCTGATATTGTTAACTTTTGATGTCTGTGAACTTATTAGTCTATTAAAAATCGATTATGGGGGCGCCTGGGTGGCTCAGTGGGTTAAAGCCTCTGCCTTCGGCTCAGGTCATGATCTCAGAGTTCTGGAATCGAGCCCTGCATCGGGCTTTCTGCTCAGCGGGGAGCCCGCTTCCCCCTCTCTGCCTGCCTCTCTGCCTACTCTCTCTCTCTGTCATATAAATAAATAAAATCTTTAAAAAATTGATTATATATTTAATATATTTAGTAAGTAAAAGTGCTGTTTTTCTGAAGCGGGAGAGCTAGGTTCTTGTCTCACGAAGTCAAAGAATGAATCTTGTGGACAAAGGAGAGTGAGTAAAGCGATAGAGTTGTTATTAAGCAAGAGTACAGAAAAAAAAAACTCAGGTGTGAGAGAGGTGTCCCGACAGGGTTGGCACTGAGGGCTTTTAGGGTTGCTTTTTTTATTGAAGGCTAACTAGGGAGCTTAAATCTTTTTGCCTTCTCTACAGGCAGCAGCGTTGATTGAGGACTAGTGATAACATCTTGAATGGCTTACTTCTTTTTAGGGTGTGATTATTTTCTCTTGACCACAGGAGACTGTCATAAATATGACTCTCCCCCTCGGACGCCTGGGGCAGGGTGGTCTGGAGTGTTCCCTTATCTCTGGTTTCCTTATATCTCCACATTTTTGGGATTTCTGTGAGCCTGATCACATAGCCCCCTATCCAACTCTCCCTATCTAGCTCTGCCTGTCCCTTACTCATTTCTTTTAATTGAAGTTGAATCGTCAGGGTACCTATGTGGCTCATTTGGTTGAGTGTCTGCCTTTGGCTCAGGTCGAGCATTGGGCTACCTGCTCTGTGGGGAGTCCGATTCTCCCTTTCTCTCTTCCTCTGTGTGCTCATGCTCTTTCTCTCTTACTTATTCTTCTCTCTCAAATAGGTAAATAAATCTTTGAAAAAAAAAAGTTGAATTGTCATTTTAGCTTTGTACTGTATTGGCAATTCAGGTTACTCCAAATGTGTGCCTGTGGGTGTGTAAGTGGGTGGTTGTATATACTTGATAGAAATTTGAAACATGCTATTGTATTTTATGTTTTTATTATTGTTTAAAGTTTTAATTTTTTTTTTGAAGATTTTATTTATTTATTTGACAGAGAGAGAGAGATCACAAGTAGGCAGAGAGGCAGGCAGAGAGAGAGGGGGAAGCAGGCTCCCTGCTGAGCAGAGAGCCCGATGCGGGGCTCAATCCCAGGACCCTGATACCATGACCTAAGCCAAAGGCAGAGGCTTTAACCCACTGAGCCACCCAGGCACCCCTGAAGTTTTAATTTTTATTCCAGTTAGTAAACACACAGTGGTGTATTAGTTTCAGGTGTACAGTATAGTATACAGTATTTTATAGGGCTTTATGACTTCATATAATTTCCTTTTGTGACCCTGGGGGTAAAAGTATCCCTTCTAAATTAATTCGTTTCCACAGTTTAATGAACGTGAAACAAGCTACATTCGTTCTTATACTAAAGGGATTGGAATGTCAAAATCGTAGGACTAGTTTTAACATAGGAAATTGTCAGACAAGTTACTCTGGCTTTTGCTCCAGTTCCCATCACTGATTTTTTTTTTTTAAGATTTTATTTATTTATTTTTCAGAGAGCAAGAGACAGAGGCAGACAGGGAGAAACAGGCTCCCTGCCGAGCAAGGAGCTGGATACAGGACTCAATCCCAGGACCCTGGGATCATGACCTGAGCCGAAGGCCACCGCTTAACTGAGTGAGCCACCCAGGCGTCCCCCCATCACTGATTTTTTAGAAAGTCAGTTTCACTTTAAAATGAGAATTGTGCTGTGAAGCACATCCCTTAGCTCCCTACCTCTCCTATGACCCTGACCCCAAACCCCACATTCTTTCCTAAACTATTTTATTTCTTTAGGATTAATTAATTGGTTGTTAGATAAAAGAGTGAAATGAACCAGATCAAGGTGTTTGAACTTTAGGTATTGAAGAACTATAGAAGCTTTCTGATGTGACTGAAATTATGCCATAATAATCTTGCAGGGTTTTTTGTTTGTTTGTTTTGTTAAAGATTTTATTTATTTGAGAGAGAGCGGAAGAGACCACAAGCAGGGGGAATGGTGGCAGAGGGAGAGGGAGAAGCAGGCTATCTGCTGAGCCACCCAGGCACCCCTAATCTTGCAGTTTTATATAAAATAATCTGAGCAAAGATTTTATTTCTCTAATTTTATGAGCTTATAAGGGTCCTGAGCAAAATCTGTTGATTTATTCATTCGGCACAGTTTTTTGCCTGCTTTTTAATAATGAGGGGCATCCCATAGGGTTGTAAGAAATAAGGAGGAAATTACAATGTGTTCCCTTTCCTCAGGACCTCACCATGAGCTGATAGAAATAGATACGCCTCTGGGGGCGCCTGCGTCAGTTAGTTAAGCTTCTGCCTTCGGCTCAGGTCATGATCCCAGGATCCTGGGATTGAGCCCCATTGGGCTCCTTGCTCAGTGGCGAGCCTCCTTTTCCCCTGCCTGCCACTGCTCCTGCTTGTGCTCTCTCTCTCTGACAAATAAATAAATAAAATCTTAAAAAAAAAAGAAGAAACAGATACCCCCTGAATCATGACGAACAGTTCCACTTGGATGTGCAGTGAGCGTGTTCAAAACTGAGCTCCTGGTCTTCCTCCAACAGACCTGCTCTTCTTGAAGCCTTGCCTGTCGCTGCTTCTTTCTTTCAGGTCACATTGATACTTGCCTGTCCATGGGTGGTGACTCCATCGTTGTTGTTGTTCAGGCCAAAGCCTAGGAGTCCTCTTTAACTCCTCTCTCCTACTACACATAATAGCAAATCCCATTGGCTTGATCTGAAAACTACATCTGGAATCTCACTGCTTTTCACGATGTGCATTGCTACTACCCAGTTCAAGCCACTGTCAGCCATGTCTTACCTCAGTTTCTGTGATGGCTCCCTGACCTGTTTCTGCCTTCCAGCCTTGCTCCCCTGCAGTGTTTTCTTGACAAAGCCACTGTCTTCTTTTTATGCTTGAGCCAGGTCATGTCATTCTGTTCAGAACTCTCCAGGGATTGTGCATCTCTGCACCCCCGTTTTTCCTCTGTCCTCATCCCTTCCTAACCTCTCGTTGAATGCTTCATACCAGCTGTGCTGACCACCGTGCTTTTCCTTACACATAAGGGCACATTTCTGTCTGAAGTCCTCTGCATTTGTGGTTCCTTCTGCCTGAAACACTCATAGATATCTGCATGGCTGGTTTTCTCATCCTCTTTGATGTAGATCTTTGTTCAGAAGTCACCTTTTCAGACAATAAGCACATGAGAAAATACTCAGCATCATTAGCCATCAGAGATATGCAAATCAAAACCACAATAAGATACCATTTCATCACCACTATAATGGCTATAGTTAAAAAAAACCCAAACAGCTCATGACAGGTGTCAGTGAGGATGTAGAGAAATTGGAACCCTCATAGAGTGCTGCTAGGAATGGAAAATGGTACAGCTGCTTTGGGAAGCAGTCTGGCCGTTCCTCAAACAGTTCAACGTAGAGTCATAGGACTTAGCGATTCCACATCTTGGTTTATACCCAAAAGAAATGAAAACATAGGTCCACACATTCTTCTTGTACACAGGTTCATTTAAATGGAATCATATAACATGTGGTCTTTTGTGACTCGTTTATTTTACTTTGTGTGTTTTCACGGTTTGCCCCATATTGTCAAATATATATGTACTTCATTTCCTTTTAGGACAGAATAATCTTTTTTTTTAAATTTTATTTATCTATTTATATGACAGAGAGAGAGAGAGATCACAAGTAGGCAGAGAGGCAGGCAGAGAGAAGGGGAAGCAGGCTCCCCGCTGAGCAGAGAGCCTGACGTGGGGCTCGATCCTGGGACCCTGAGATCATGACCTGAGCTGAAGGCAGAGGCTTTAACCCACTGAGCCACCCAGGCGCCCCCAGAATAATCTTCTATCGTAAGAATAACAGGGCTCCATCTCAGGTTCCCGGGATCATGACCCGAGCCGAAGGCAGATGCTTAACCGACAGAGCCACCCAGGTGCCCCAGGTGCTTACTGTTTTTGAACAGTAACAAATTGATTTGAAATCAGTTCAAAACGAATTGATTCCTAATACTTGTTTTCTGTGCCAGGCACATGGTAGAGACTCAGTAAATAGTGTAGGAATGAATTTCAAATTGTGGAAAGCTTTATTAAGATTTGTGATCTGTCAGTTAATATTGATCTGAACGCTCCCTCTGTGAGTCCTGTGATACTAGAGATACAGCTTGGATAATAGTCGTGTAAGTATAGGGTTAGAAACGGACTGACATGGGCCGGAGCCTCTCCTAATAAGGAGTTATCATTGAGTGCGCAGGGACTTTTGTCCGTTTTTTTTTTACTTTTTAATTTCTTTCGGGTCACGCTGAATTACAGTCTAAGAAGGCATTGGTATCTATCCTTTTTGTTTTGTTTTTTTGATAGACAATACCTGAAATTCCACCAAAACCTGGAGAACTCAAAACGGAGCTTTTGGGACTGAAAAAGAGACAACACGAACCCCAAATTTCTCAGCAATAGAAACCTCAAAATACTTAACTCTGCCAAGAACTCCATGAATAATATTATAAGTATTAAATATATATTTTTAAAGTTTATTGAGTTAGATGGGTTGTCTTTAAG
>JAPYYM010001012.1:0-13994 GCA_028534135.1 Potos flavus | reverse complement strand
TTGAGTTCTAGTTTCATGGCATTGTGGTCTGAAATTATGCAGGGAATGATCTCAATCTTTTGGTACCGATTGAGACCTGATTTGTGACCCAGGATGTGATCTATTCTGGAGAATGTTCCATGTGTACTTGAGAAGAATGTATATTCTGTTGCTTTAGGATGGAATGTTCTGAATATATCCGTGATGTCCATCTGGTTCTATAGTAATTTCTTATTTTGTGTATTTGTGCTTTCTTCTATCTTTGCTTCATTAGGTTAGGGTTGTTTTATTTTTTTCTCCACACCTTTTCCACTCATTTATGGTTTCTTTGTTTTTGTTTTCTAACTTACTGATTTTTACTTTTACTCTTATTTTTCCTATCTTCATTCCTTAACTTATTCCTTTGTTGTTTTTCTAACTTTTTGAGTAGGGATGCATTATTTATTTTCATTCTCTTTCACTGACAGACATATTTGAGGCTGTGAATTTTCCTTTCAGTTATATCCCTCAGATTCTAATATGTAGTTTTATATTATTGTTTTCTAGAAATTCTGTAATATCAGTTTTGAGTTTTTCTTTAACCAAAATGTTACCTAAGAGAGTGTTTTAAGTTTTAAGTTTTTAAGTTTAAACAAAGAAGAAGCTTTGTTTTCTGATTTTATTTTTATTTATTTATATTTATTTATATGTGTATATATATATTTATTTATTTTTATTTATTTTATTTTGTTAATTCCCGCATTTGAATTCAGAGAATGAAGTTTGTGTTATCTTTCCTTTGAGAATTCAGGGAGGTTTCTTATGTGTGTTTTGATAAGTATCCACGGTCCCTTGAAAAGAAAGTATATTCTCAATATAAGACTATAAAATTATGTGTGTGCACACATTAGGTGTGAATGTGTATGTGTGTGTGTTTTACCCTTGTTTTTATCCATGAGGATCTTATAAATACTGAAAAGAATGAATTAAAGTATCATCCTGCTTGTATATTTCTTTCTATTGCTCCTGACATGTTTGCCTTATTAATTAGACTACCGTATTATTTATTACATAGATATTCAGAGTTGTATCTTTACTGTAAATTGTGTCTTTTAGAATAATGGAGCAATCTTCTTTGCCTTATTTAATTCTTCTAGTGTCTGAGTTGTATCTTTCTGACATTAAGAGCAAGACCACACTTTTCAAAAATTCATATTTACCTATTATATTTTTAAAATGTACTTTTTGTATATCCTTTTCCATTTTACCTTTCTGAATTATTGTTTGGGTAAATAGTTTTCTTTTCATGGATGATTTAAGCTCATTTATATTTGTCAATATGATGGGTATATTTGGTTTGAGTTGTCATGTATTTTATATTTTTCTGTTTAAGTCTTTCAGGATGTTCACAATGCTCTGCTTTTTGTTGTATGGCTCTTCTTATATTTAGAGAGGTTTTCGCTTTTGTTCCAATGTTACTTTTTGTTATTATAATTTTATATAATATCCTTAATTCTCTATTTCTTTAGATAGTATGAATTTCCTACTGTGACTAATGTTAAAAATCAATGTGTTTTTTCTTCTTTCCCATTGCCCTCCTTTTTTCCTACAGTCCAATGTTAGTTATAAAAAAAAAATACCTTTCTTTATATTTACCTTTGAAATGTTGAATATGGTTCTATTTCTGTTACTTGATTTGCCGGCTCTGAACGGTATTATTTGACCTCTAGCTGTTACAGAAGAGGCAGTTATCCAATTTAATATATTTGCCATCTTCTTTTTCCCTTCCCCTCCCATTTTTTTGTTGGTCCTATCATGTATGTATTGTCAGACCATATTATATTTAAATACTGATTTGCCATCCTCATCTCCAAATTTTACCTTAATCTTATTCCAGTGGTTATATATTAGCTTAAATGTTCACCACCAAACTATAGTCATAGTTTTTGCAATCATCTTTTAGTTGGCTAAAGTTTATTCTTCAGCTGTTAGGAGAGCTCGTGGGAACAATATCCCCCGAGTTTTTGTGTGTCTGTAGTCATATTTATGAAAGACAGCCTGCCCGGATGGTAACTCCCTGGCTCACACTTTCTTTTGAGTATTTTTCAAGTATTGCTGCACATTCGGCTAGCAATGAGTGTTGCTGTGAAAAAATCCACAGGCAGTCTGAATTTTTTTTCTTCCATAAGTGACTTCCTTTGGAGGGAGGAGAAGATACCTGGCTGCTCATTTTCCTTTGTTTTTACGATCCAATAATTTTATTAAGATGTGTTTGAATCCATTTTCCCTGGCACATGGTATATATTTTGATTTGAAAAGAAGATCCAAATCTTTTATTTCAGGAATGATCTTCAAATTTATATCTTGAGGGTGCCTGTGCAGCTCAGTTGGTTAAGTGGCTGCCTTCAGCTCAGGTCATGATCGCAGGGTCCTGGGATCAAGCCCCGCATCGGGCTCTCTGCTCAGCAGGGAGCCTGCTTCCCCCTCTCTCTCTGCCTGCCTCTCTGCCTACTTGTGATCTCTATCTCTCTGTCAAATAAATAAATACAGTCTTAAAAATAAATAAATAAATTTATATCTTGAAGTAGATCTTGAACTGTATCATAAATACTTAAGCCTCCATTGGTTTGGTTTTCTTCTTCAGGGATTCCAGTGACACATGGAATCTTGTCTCCTTTGCCTATCTTCTACACCTATCATTTTCTCTCTCATCCTGCACTATCCAATATGGTAGCCACTAGCCACATGTGGTCATTTAATTAATTAAAATTAAATCAAATTAAGAAAGCAGTTTTGTGGTCTCACCGCTCACACTTCATAAGCTCAACAGACACAAGTGCCTAAAGCTTACCCTTTAGAGGTTCGGAACAGCACCATATAGATCATTTCCATCATCACAGAAAATTCTAGCAGACAGGGCTACTCATTTGAACTTTATTTCCATTTCATTTTGTTCGCTTTTGTCACTTTTGTCCTCTGTGTCCCTTAACTGTATTTTGCATCATGTTTATTCTCCCTTGGGGCCTTACTAATTAGATCCTGAATTCAGAGATGGTTTATTTTTCCTCTCCTACTTCTTTCTTAAGTTTGGCCAACTCATATTCCATCTCCTGTTTTCTTGCCATCTCTTCCCTGATTTCTTGCATTTCTGCTACAAAGCCTTTCTCCATTGGGCAGTACCTTGTTTTATTTGTAGTTAACTTTTTAAAAAGTTTTCTTTATTTTAGGAGGGGGAGAGAGGAAGAGGGAGAGGATCCTTAAGCAGACCACTGGCTGAGCACGGAGCCCAAGGCAGGGCTCGATCCCAGAACCCTGAGATCATGACGTGTGTGGAAATCAAGAGTCAGATGCTCAACAGACTGAGCCACCCAGGTGCCCCTACAGTTAACTTTTGATGAGAATTTTAATCTGTTCCTTGTCTGGTTTTTCATCTCTTGCCTTTTCCTATTCCTTCCCATCTTTTTCTTTTTAGTATTTTCTTATAGTATTTTTCTTATAGTATTTTTTGTAATGCTGTTGGGCCCGTTCCCTTTTTATGATGCTTTATGCAATGACAGCTGGGTCCTTCAGTGAAGTGTATGATGTGGGCATTTTCTGAGATCGGCCACCTCTGAGCATTTCTCTGTTCCCCCTTCACCTTCATTGCACTTCCACCCACACAGCCTCTGACCAGTTGCTTCCTGCCTAGTGGTTTCCAACTCTCTCAGCGGTTGTGGTGTGTAAAGGACACAGGTGGCTCACTTCAAGGTGAGTGTTCTTTACCCACAGGAAGTGTAGTTTTACTAATACTTTCTGAGCTCTGTCACCTCTGGCCTCTTTCTGTTCACTTAATTGACTGTAGTATCGATTGTATTGATCTCTGTGCAGCTTCTATGAAGCTTTCTTTTTAAAAAAAAATATTTATTTATTTGAGAGAGAGAGAGAGAGCATGAGCAGGCCGGTTTTGGATCCCGCATCTATCTTGAGGTGCATGCAAGACATCTTTCAGAAGAGAGAAATTGCTCTCACCAATCCCTTTTTACCATGTCTTGACCTTTTTGTTAACCCTATGTATTAGACATTTTCATTATGATCATTTTACAAAATGCTTGTTCAGATTTCCCTACATGTTCACAACTTTTTTTTTAGCCTTCAATTATTTCTTGCATCTCAGAAGTTCTACTGGGATTATACTCTTCCCAGTAGGAATAATATCCCTCTTCCTGAATTATACTCTTATAAATTCCTTCAGAGAGGCTAGTTGGTTTTGTTTACCTCGAAGTACCTTCAGTTCATAATTTTTCTCGAAAGAGAATTTTCTAGTGTGTAATTTTAGGTGGATAGCTGTTTTCTCTCAGCATTTTGGGCACTATTCCAATATTTTAGAATATGCTGTTGCTATTGAAAAGTCTGCTCTTAGTCGGTTTGTTTCCCTTTGTAGGTTATCTGCCTTTTCTCTTTAGCTGCTTTTAAAGCCTTCTCTTTGTCTTCGATATTCTGGGTTTTACATTACTGTGTTTAGATGTTCTTTTTTTAAAAAAAATTATCATGCATGGTACATTCTGTGTCCAAGATCTAAGGATTCATGTCTTTCATCTGGTCTGGAAAATTCTCAGTGATTACTTTTCCAAATATTTCTTCTCTCCAGTCCCTTCATTCTCTTCTGTAGCTTAATAGATTATATTAGACCTTCTCGTTCTATTCCCCCATATCTCTTAAACTCTCTCTCTCTTAGAGTTCTTCCACTTCTTAGCTCTCTATGCTCCATTTTGGGTCTCTTGTTCACTCATAGTGTGATTGCATTTTTACTTCTTTAAGCTCTTCATACACTTAAAAATATTCTCTGCCAAGTGAAAGTTCCTAGACACAAGAACATAGTGCACAAGCCCATATACATGACATTTTGTAAAAAAACAAAAATTTCGGGTTCAAAATTCAGGGCAGTTGTCGCCAAGAGCTGGGTGTCATGGAAGAAAATTGACTTCAAGAGGGCATAAGGGAATTTTGGAGGTAAAGGAAACATTTTATATCTTGAATGTGGTAGTGGTTATATGACTATACACTTGTCAAAATTCATTGAGCTGTATACCTTAAAAGGATGAATTTTACTGTACTAAATTAGACCTCAATAAGCCTGATATTTAAATAGTGTATAGTTAACCACCACTTACATGCCTAATGTAAACAGTGGAAGTGGGGAAGAAGAAGACAAAAATCTATTAAAATGTAAAAAACATTTATGCAACAAGGAAAGAAATATACGTAGAGGTGACAGTCTTTATTCTGTAATGACTTATGAGGATGTAGTCGGTATATATGACTTTCCCCGTCTGTAATTTGTACCATGTTCCCTTTGCCTTCACACAGGCACTCAGGGAGTTGGGGTTTCTTACCAAACTTCACAAGGGATCTGAGCCCTTGATAATTCTGTCCTTATTGCGGTAGGGGTAATCTTCCATTAATTTTTTTCCATTAGCGAGATACTGGGTGGTGTAGTCAGTTAAGTCAGACTCTTGGTATCAACTCAGGTTGTGATCTCAGGGTTATGAGATTGAGCCCCATGTCAGGCTCTGTGCTCATCAGGGAGTCTGGTTGAGATTCTCCCTCTCTTTTCCTCTCCCTCTACCCCTCCCTCCATGCTCTCTTTTTCTTTAGAGAAATAAATAAATAAATAAATAAATAAATAAATAAATAAATAAATAAATCTTTAAAAAAATTTTAAAAATTTGTTTCCATTGGATGCAGTACTATAAGACCTGCCCCAGAACAACGTATCTGAGTTCTGTTAAGACCCTTCCATGCCCACCTTGAAGCTTCAGTATATTTCGCCCTTGATACTCAAGACTATTCAGGATCAGTCACCCCAGTTAACCCTGTGACCCCCTTTTTTTTGTCTACTCTTCTGTGGTATAAAAGTCCAAAATGACCAGCAGTGGAAAGATTGGTTTTTTCCTTAAGGAAGCAGTAATCTCTTGTATGCCCAAAGCCCAAGTCAGCAGATCCCCAAGTCACAAAGAAGAAAAGCAATTATTTGTTAAGTCGTTTGACTTAATCATGAAAGGCACTGTCCCCACTTTAACTTCATAGTTTCCATACTTGTATATTCTAATTATAGAAGAAGTAGTGCTACAGATATATTGGTTCATGATTCTAAACATATAATACATCCTGCAGGCCAGCATCCCAACCTCATGTGGTGTCCCCATTTGGAGGCTTAACTGGGTCATCAATAGGTCACTCCGCTGTTCTGTAAGCATTCTGATGAGTCCCTGGGATGGACTCCGCTCATCTGGGCATGGAGGGAGCATGAGTAACACACTCATACAACTTACTATATCTTCAGAAATGGCTGGAGCCTGATCCTGTATATTATGCCTCTTCTAGCTAATGACAAAGTGTTGCTTAGAATGCCCAACTTTGTAGCCTGGTGGCTCAGATATCTCACAGTGGGCAGCTTCAATATGTACACCAACATTTGAGCTCCCCAAGTACCCTGGAGCACAGCTAGAGCAGTTTCTCCAAATGAAAATAACTACTTGCCTGAGAGGTCATGATTTTGCTCCATGCTTCTAGGAGCTTCTGCTCAGATTCCTACTGAGGCCTGGCATTTTCATCTGCCACCCATTCGTGGAACACCAGTGGATCCACTGGGTCATAAAGTCTAAGTTAAAGAATTCTCTGCCTCTTTGCTAGGGTTTTTCAGTAGATACATCAAGTAGGACTTGAGTATATTGCCCACCTTCTTCCATCCCAGGGACTTATCAGAATGCTTTTGACTATAAGAAAAACTCAAATTCAAACCATCTTAAATGATAAGAAAAGCTACAGTCTTACATAAAGTGGAAGTCCAGAAGTAGGGTGAGTTGTGAATCATTATGGGGTGCGATTCAGTGGGGTTCGTTAAGATCAGCACTCAGTCCTGTCATCATGGAGATTCTTTCAGTTACCCTACTTTCCATTCCTCTGTGTGGTGGCCTTGCTCAGGCTGGCTTCCTTTAAATTCACAAAGTGGCTATGGTAACTTGTGTGTCACATCCAGACATAAAGTCCAAGGGAAGAAGAAATGTGTCCTCCCTGTCCCTTCCTGTGTTTGGGGTAGGTATCTTATTTTAGGAAAGAGGACACATTTTCCAAAAGCCTCCAGGAGAATTCCCTTCATATCTCCTTGTCCAGAATTGATGACATGTCCAGTCCTAAACCAATCACTGGCAAAGGGAATAAGAGTTCTATAATTGACTTGGAGACTAATCATTTGGGGTGGAATGGATGTGGGAAAATCAAACACCATGACAAATATAGACTCAAACTAAACACCTCTAAGCTCTTCACTGTCTATTTGAGTAACAATACTCACTTTGCCTCTGATGGTTAAGTGCCACTGTATGACTTCTGCCATCCTGGAAACTCCCAATCCCATTAAAATTAGATATTCTATCTCATTTCCATGTTCCAACAACATGAGTGGTTTCCAAAGAGGAGAAATTAAAGTGATTTCAAAAATGATGGCACTCCCTCACCAGTGTCTTAAGCCTCTGGTGAAGAGAATATCTTCTGGGTTCTCTGAGAGCCCATAGTTTTATGTACATGGTGGTGGCGGTGGTATTTACATAGGATAAACAGTTCCAATCTTTCTGTCTTCCTTAGTCTTGAGGTTTCTTTTAATGTGTTATTTCTAGAAACTTTTAGCACCTCAGTTTGGGTGGCCCATTGTTAAATGGAGGCCAGGGTGGATCAGGGTTTTGGTTAGCCAGCTGAGCAAATTGTTAGAACTATGCTCAGCTGCTAGCACAATGAATATAAAATATTGAGTAAGGACACCCACATCAATAAATTCAGTCCCAGTCTAAAATTACATTCCTCCTAACTTGGTGGGCAGACACAAAATCCAGTCATGCTATAAATCAGCAAAACCCCTATAATTATTTTTTGTGTGTAAGCCTCTTCTCCAAGATTGACTTGAATTTTTCTCTCCCAGAGCATGTCCAGATCTGACTCCAGCTATAAAGGATCATTCTTCTCTTGCAAAGGAAGGAGGTAGATGGGTTTTCAAGCAAGGGAGAGACAGCTCCATCAGATAAGGAATGAGAGAATGTTTTATTGGGTATAAAAGCGGAAGTGAATAATGCGGCTAAACCCAGGAAGGTAATTGACAGTCCCTTCCACCCAAGTCCTAGCTCAAAGAGCACAGCATAATTCTCTAAAAAGAACTGAACACAAAGTCAAGAGGGACCTAGAGCAACTAATATGATTTTGGCACCCCAAGTAAAGCCCTCCTTATTCTGAAATTTGAGGACTTCACTCAAAACAAGATCCTAACACTTTACCCAAAGGAATGCAGACCTCCGACATACATGGCTCTCATTGTAATGTTCTCTTTTGTATTTTTACTACATGACAGAACACCAAAAGTCTTGAGATCATGACCTGAGCCAAAATCAAGAGTTGGACACTTAACCAACTGAGCCACCCAGGCACCCTGAGAACAGGTTTTTATGGGCATATATTTCCTTTCTCTCGGGTAAATTCTTAAGAGTGGCATGACTGGATCATATAGCAGATTTATATTTAACTTTTTAAAGAAATTATCAAGTAGTTTTCAAAAGTGGTTTTCACATCCCACCAGCAGCGTATTACAGTTCCAGTGATTCTCCATCTTCATCAAGTATTTTAAAAGCAGTTTTATTGAGATATAACTTACATACCATACATTTCACCCATTTAAAATATACAATTCAATGATTTTTAGAATATTCACAGAGTTGGGAAACCATCCTCACTATCAAATTTTTAGAACATTTTCATCACCCTCCTAAAAGCCTCTTATCCATCAGTAGTCACCCCTCACCCTCCACACAAACCCCTATGTTAGACAGCTACTAATCACTTTCTGTCTCTAAATCTGTCTATTCTGGACATTTCATGTGAATTGAATCATGTAATACGTGGTGTTTTGTGACTGGCTTTTTTACTTAGCATAATGTTTTCAAGGTTTAATCCACATTGTAGCATGTAACAATACTTCATTGCTCTTTTTAAAAATTTTAAACTGTGAAATAATTATAGATTCACAGGAATTTGCAAAGATGGTGCAGAGAGACAGGTCTCTTGTATTCTTCACCTGGTTACTCCCAATGGCTACCTATTACCTAACTACAGTACAGTATCAAAACCGGGAACTGGACATTGGTACACAATGTTTGCATAATCTTATTATATGTGTAGATTCATATAACTACCAATACACTCAAGATACAGAACTATTTTATCATCACAAAGATCTTCCTTGTCCCTCCTCCTATCATCCCTAACCAGTGGCAACCACTAATCCATTCCCCATCTCTTTAATTTTGTCATTTCAAGAATGCTATGTAAATGGAATCATACAATATGTGACCTCTTAAGATTATCATAATGAGTTTTCCCTAATGTTAAAAAAAAGAAGTATAACTAGATAGTGAAACCAAAATACCTATTACAAAATTCAAGGACCAACCCCAAAATAACAGGGGTTGGGGCAAAAGGACCGCACCAAACCTGCAGAATATCGGTATATGTGTGAGAGGAAGCAGAGGGAATAATGGTGTGTCTGGAGGACCTTAGAAAAGGAGACCCCAAAATAGTCCAAGGAAGTATTACTGGAAAGTGAAATCAGGGACTCTGAGAACAGCAGCAGAAACCAGGAGTGGTTTTGCTCACTCCAGTAACTTGTCAGTGCAAGGCCATCCCCAAGAAGGTCTGAGGAGGCTGGAGAATTCTAGCACTATACATTCATGAGATTGACCCCCCAGGACCACCAAACTGAGAAGAAACTGGAGAGTGGAATCACAGTTGAGCAGAACAAGGACAATATAAGTAGCAAAGGAAACAAAATGACAAAACAAAATTCAGTGGGGCAGGGAGGAGGAGATATAGAGCCAGGAAATCCCAGAAAGTAAGCTGCCATTTATTTGAATACTATACAAAAACAGAAAAGATAACATTGTACGGTTAGAAAAGCTCTTCTGGCTACACCTTCTTTCAAAGTTCAGGGAAATTAGTTTCATATAAAAACAAGCAATAGAAGGAACAAGGCAAGGGTGCCTCTTTTCGATACTTCTATTTAACATAGTGTTGGAAGTTCTAGCCAGAGAAATTAGGCAAGAAAAAGAAATAAAGGCATCCAAATTGGAAAAGAAGTAAAGCGATCTCTGTTTACAGATGATTGATCTTATATATGTAGAAAACCTTAAAGATTACACTTGCACACACACACACATGCACACACACACTGTTGGAACTAATAAATTTAGCAAGGTAAGAGGATAAAAGGCAATGCACAAAATCAGTAGTTTCTCTATACATTAACAATGAACAATCTGAAAAAGAAATTACAAAGACAATTTCATTTACAATAATATCAAAAACAATAAAATGCTTAGGAATTAACTTAACCAAGAAGGCAAAAGACATTGAAAACCACAAATCATTGTTAAAAGAAATTAAAGAAGACATAAATAAATGGAAATACATCCTATGTTCATGGATCAGAAGACTGAATATTGTTAAAAATGTCAATACTACCCAAAGCAATCTATAGATTCAGTGCAATTCATATAAAAATCCCAATGACGGTTTCTGCAAAAATAGAAAAACTCACCTTCAAAATTCATATGGAATCTCAAGGGACCCAATTAGCCAAAACAATCTTGAAAACAAAAACAAAAACAAAACAAAATAAAACCAGAGGACTCACACTTCTTTTTTTTTTAAGATTGTTTTTATTTATTTGTCAGAGAGAGAGAGCAAAAGAGTGCACAAGCAGGGGGAGTGGCAAGCAGAGCAGATAGACAGGCAGAGGGAGAAGCAGGCTCCCCACTGAGCAAGAAGCCCAACATGGGACTCGATCCCAGGACCCCGGGATCATGACCTGAGCTGAAGGCAGACACTTAACTGACTGAGCCACTGAGGCATCCCAGGACTCACAGTTCTTGGTTTCAAAACTTACTACAAAGCCACGGTTGTCAAAACAGTATGGTACAGGCATAAAAACAGATATATAGACTAATGAAATAAGAATGGAGAGCACAGAAATAAAACTTCACATATATAGCCAAATGATTTTTTAAAAGATTTTTATTTATTTATTTGACAGAGAGAGAGATCACAAGTAGGCAGAGAGGAAGGCGGGGGGGGGGGGGGGAGAAGCAGGCTCCCTGCTGAGCAGAGAGCCTGATGCGGGGCTCAATCCCAGGACCCTGAGATCATGACCTGAGCTGAATGCAGAGGCTTTAACCCACTGAGCCACCCAGGCACCCCTAGCCAAATGATTTTTGACAAGGATGCATTCAATGAGGGATAGGGCAGTCTTTTCAACAAATAGCACTGGGAAAACTGGATATCCACAAGTAAAAGAATGAAGTTGGACCCTTACCATTTAGAAAAATTACGTCAATATGGTTCAAACACCTAAATGTAAGACATAAAGCAGTAAAACCCTTAGAAGATAAAATAGGACAAAAACTTCACAACAAGAGATTTGGCAATTTTCTCAGGACACCAAATGTAACAAAAAACATGCAAATTGGATTTCATGAAAATTAAAAAACTTTTGTGTATCAAAAGACACTGTCAACAGAAAGTTGATGAAGTATTTGCAAGTTATATATCTGATAAGAGATTAGTATCCAGAATATATAGAAAACTCCTAAAACTCAAAAACAACAAAACAACCCAATTCAAAAATAGGGAAAGGATTTGAATAGATATTTCTCCAAAGAAAATATACAAATTGCCCATATGCACATGAAAAGATGCTCATCATCACTAGCCATTAGGAAAATACAAATCAAAACAACAGTGAGATACCACTTCACACCCATTACCTTAGCCACTATCAAAAAAACAGAAAGCAGCAAGTGTTGGCAAGGATGTGGAGAAATTGGAACCCTTGGGTACTGTTAGTGGGAATGTAATGGTACAGCTGCTGTGGAAAAATAGTGTGGCAGTTCCTCAAATAATTAAAAATTGAATTATCACATAATGCAGCAATTCCACTTCTTATATACACCAAATAATTCAAAGCAGGGTCTCAATGAGATATCTGTGCCTTCATATTCATGACAGCATTATTCACAATAGCTAAAATGTGGAAACAACCCACGTGTCCATCGATGGACGAGTGGATAAGCAAAATATGGTATATACCTATTATTTAGCCTCAGAAAGGAAGGAAATTCTGTCGCATGCTACCACATGGATAAACGTTGAGGACACTATGCTAAGTGAAACAAGACAGTCACAAAAAGACAAATACTGCATGGTTCCACTTATATGAAGTGTTTAGAGTAACCAAAACCACAGAGACAGAAAGTTGCCAGGGGCTGGGAGAAGGGAGATGGGGAGTTATTGTTTAATGAGTACAGTTTTACCAGATGTAAAGTGTTAGGGATATGGATGGCAGTAACAGTTGCCCAGTATTATGAATGTATTTAATACCAGTGAACGCTTCACCTAAAAATGATTAAGATGATAAATTTTATGTTACATGTATTTTACCACCATTAAAAAAAAAAACAACTGAGAAATCTTGAGGAGCAAGATGGCAGAGGAGTAGGAGACCTAAATATCATCATGTCCCAGGAGTTCAGCTAGATAGTACTCAAACCATTCTGAACACCTACAAACTCAACAGGAGATCGAAGAGAAGAAGAGCAGCAATTCTAGGAACAGAAATGCGACCACCTTCTGGAAGGTAGGACTTGAGGAGAAGTGAATCTGAAGCAACATACCGGAAGAGAGACTGCAGGAGGAGGGTCTGCCTCCTGGCAAGCAGTAGAGGAATGGAGCACAAAATCAGAACTTTTAGAAGTCTGCTCCACTGAGAAACTTCGCTCAGAGGCTCCCAGAGGCTCAGAGGCTAAGCAGGGGGTGGAACCCTCACGGGGACAGTGTGGTCTCACGACCCGCGGGGTCACAGGAAGACCAGGGGGTGTCTGAGTGCGGCAGAGCTCCCAGGTATCAGAGCGGGGAAGCCGGCTACAGAGACGGAGCCGGTAATCTCAGCTCGGGATTACCTTAAACCATGATCCACAGCACAGTCAGGCCACTGCTCTTTGAGCAGGGACCCCGCAAGTGGCAGATCTGGGGAAACTCACCTTCCTCCTCTGGAAGGAGCGGTGGGGGAGTGCACGGCAGGAATCTGCTGGGTTTGGAGACTCCAAACGGCCGTGCGCCAGGGACAGAAATGCTTGGTCACAGGCCGGGTGAGCTCAGAGCACGGCCGGAGACCAGGGAGACGAGAGTGACCGACTGCTTTTCTCTGAAGGCACACTGAGGAGCGGGGCCCCAAGCTCTTGGCTCCTCCGGGCCAGAGACTGGGAGGCTGCCACTTTCATTCCCCTCCTCCAAAGCTGTACGGAAAGCATTCAGGGAACAAAAGCTCCTGAGAGCAAACCCAAGCAGATTACTTAACCTGGCCCCTGGCAAGGGTGGTGCAATTCTGCCTCAGGCAAAGACATTTGAGAATCACTGCAATGGGCCCCTCCCCCAGAAGATCATCAAGAACATCCAGCCAAGACCAAGTTCACTGATCAATGAGAATCACGGAACTCCAGAGGTAGGGGAATGCAGCACATAGAATTCATGACTCTTTTCCCATGATTCTTTAGTCTTTCAAAGTTAAATTTTTTTAATTCCATTTTTTTCCTATTCTATTTTTTTAAATTTTCCTCTTTCCTATTTTAACCTTTTTTTAACATCTTTATTTTATTTTATTTTTTTCAGTGTGCCAAGATTCATTGTTTATGCACCACACCAAGTGCTCTATGCAGTATGTGCCCTCCTTAACTATTTTGTCTCATCAATATCTTTTCAAAAACCTTTTTTAATTTTCATTGTTATAGTCATACCCTATCCCTTCATTGTATTTAACCTTATTTTTTGTATACATATAGGTTTTTCTTTCTTTAAAATTTTGGGATACAGTTTCTTCTAACACATTAAAATATACCCTAAATCAAAGCATGGCTTTGTTCTAGTCTCCAGCCTGATCACATTCTTTCTTCTTTTTTTTTTTTTTT
>JAPYYM010001011.1:0-13995 GCA_028534135.1 Potos flavus | reverse complement strand
TGAAGAGACTGTCTTTTTTCCATTGGATATTCTTTCCTGCCTTGTCAAAGATTAGTTGGCCGTAGAGTTGGGGGCCTATTTCTGGGCTCTCTATTCTGTTCCATTGATCTATGTGTCTGTTTTTGTGCCAGTACCACACTGTAAAGACATTAATTTTCAAACAAGAACTAATCTCTGTTACTTGAACTTCATTTTCAAGCAAAATGATAGGCTTGTTCTACTTACTTATTTTTGAAAACACCTGTAAAGATGTGCGTTTGGGTGCATCACGCGGTCCCGGGGTTCTGCCCTGAGGGGTACTCCCCGCCCTTTGCTCTCCAGCTTCTGCCTTAAGCCCCCTTCCTCGGCAGTTCACGGTCCCCACGGCATGGCTCTCCCAGAACTTTGGGAGAACTGCCCCTTCTGCCACAGCTCTCTGCTGCAGGTCCTGAGGCCTGGCAGGAACGGATTCCAGCTGGGTGCCACTAAGGCTGAGGCCTGGCTTCACACCGCCTTGTCCTACCAGCCTGTCGGCCTTGGGAGGAGAGGGCTGGGCAGCAGACACCCGGAGCCTTGCTCAGGCTTCTAGACTTGAGATACTAATTTTTATGTGTAAAGTCTTTCGTCTATTCTTCGAAGGTTCCGAGTTTTTTTTTAAGTTGGTTATTCATAGATAAAATTTTTTTTTCTAGGTAACATAGTCAAGTTAAAAGTGTTCGTGGTACATCCCAGCTACTACCCTGTTTTATCTCCCCTTAGGATACTCTGTCCCCTTGTACGTTTCCTGACCCTCAGCTCCTTTTGGCCTCATCCAGTTTGGTGTCTAGATGTGGATCTCGTGTTTGTCTTACGTGCTAAGACAAAGAGGGAAATGTAATTTTACACGAAGAGAATCTAGTGTCACTACTTGTAGCAGATTGTATTTTATGAGGATGGATGAATGGGATGATTCCATATTCCATCCCACATACTCCTTCAATGGGATATCAACACTCTTCCAACAAGAGGCAGGATCCTCGTTCCCTCCTTTTGAATCTGGGTGTATCTTTGTAGCTTCAGCCAATAGAATAGAGAGGAAATGCCACTGCATGATTTCCAAGCTAGCGACTAAAGACTATGAATTCCATCTGTTTCTTTCTTGGGATGCCTGTCTTCGGAACTTTGTCGCCATGTTGGGAGAGCGCCCAGGCTACATGGAGAGGCCACATTAGCCGCCAGCACCAGCAGTCTTGTGAACAAATGATTCCAGCCCTCCACATTCATGTGTTCTTGCTGGGGTCCCAGGCATCAAGGAGCCAAGAGAGGCTGCCCCCACTGTGCTCTGACTGAATTCAGGACCCACGGAAATCATGAAAAAGAAAGGATTATAGTGGCTTAAAGACACCGTTTTTGCACAATTTTTCGTACAAGAGAGAACTACTCAACACTAGCTACTCAAAACTAGCTTCACCAATAGTGGAACATCCTGACGTTATGTTCCCGCTAGCATGCACAACGGGAAGTAGACAGGCCTGCCTGTGAAGTATGATTGTCAAAAACATTAAACATGAATCTAAGACAAGCTCTATCATCTAGTTTACATGAAATAGGATAGAGAAACAAGCTAAATGTCATCATGATGAAATGATCAAACATCCAGATATAAATAATCTGGTCTCTTAAAAACAAGTCAATAACAAAAAAATGGAGGAGAGGAATCCTGTTCTAGGTTTAAAAAGGCTCAAGAGCCTAACCAAATATAAACCATGAACCTTGAGGCACCTGGGTGGCTCAGTTGGTTGAGCGACTGGCTCGATTTTGGCTCAGGTCATGATCTCAGGGTCATGAGATCAGGCCCTGCATTGGGCTCCCTGCTCAGCGGGGAGTCTGCTTGAGATTCTCTCCCTTCCTCTACCCCTCCCCCCACTAGTGCACTCTCTCTCAAATAAAATCTTTGTTAAAAAGATTTTTTATGTATTTGAGAGAGAGCGAGGGAGAGAGAACGCGAGGTTGCGGAGGAGCAGCAGGCAGAGGGAGAGGGAGAAGCGGACTCATTGTAGTTTTGATTTGCATTTCCCTGATGACTAGTGATGAGCATTTTTTCATGTGTCTGAAGCATGAGTTTCTTGAATTACGCTGGATGTAAATATTGTTATGTTTGCACACAAAGCGATGTATTTGGCATCTGACTTATGTGTGGAGAAATGATACATGTGTATAAGCTTGGTATCTGAAAAATATGTCACTTTTAATGAACCCTGTTTTCAAATAAACATGGGCAGGACACACCCTCTAAAGGTGATTAATGGGGACAGACTTTCATTTCTTTTTTTCTTTAAGATTTTTTATTTATTCATTTGGAAAAAAGAGAGAGAGTGACCATGAACGGTGGAGGCGGGGGAGAGGCAGAGGGAGAAGCAGACTCCTCGCTGAGCGGGGAGCCCGATTCAGGGCTCGATCCCAGGACCCCAGGATCATGACTGGAGCTGAAGGCTGATGCTTAACCGACTAAGCCACCCAGGTGCCCCAGATTTTCGTTTCTAGTGCAGGTTTAACTTAATTTTTTTTTTTTTTTAGGTTTAACTTAATTTTTATGAGCCCACTCGCTGCCTTTTCTTTTTAACAACTGTAGTGCAAGTTCAGACTAATACTTGAAGTCTAGGGTCAATGCAGCAACTCAAAAAGTGCAGGTAATTAAAATTTTCTTCTTTCTGATGGGTCAACATGACAAATAAGAGCTATTTCTAATTATAAGCATTTTTTTGCTAGAATGATTGTGGGCTGTGCCTCAGCTGCATATGAAAACTTATAACTCTAATCCTTATTTTGACTCAGAAATTCAATTATTTCCTGGGAATACTTGTTTTTTTAAACAACTCAGCAACATGGTTCATCGGAAATCAGAGCATCAGAAATCTGGGTTCTAGTTCTCCCTCTGCCATTTACTCCCTTTCAGTTCTACCTTCAAAAATTTGACCCCTTCTCACAAACTCCATATCAACTACCCTGGTCCCAAATAGCATCGTCTTTCCCCTGGATTAATTCAGAGCTTTCTAACTGGTCTCTTTTTTTTTGCTCTTGCCTCCCTACTGTCTATTCTCCAATGAACCAAAGTTAGAGTAGGTCACTCTCCCGCTCAAAAACCTTCAGTAGCTCCCCATTTCTTAGACAATAAGAGCCGAGTCCTTATAAAGGCCTGGAAGGCTCTTCATGCCTTCATCCCTCCTCCTGCTCCTCTATTTCCCACCTCGGCTCCGGCCGCTCCTACCTCCACGCTGTTTCTGTAACAGGCCAAGTAGGAGTCTCCCTCAGGCTCTGCACTGACTGTTGCCTCCGCCCAGATAGCTCCTCATCCTTCACCCCTGTGAACCCCCTCCTTCCCTCCCTTAATCTGCTCCGATGTCATTTGATTATTGAGGCCTTCTCAGACCACCCTGTATCTAAAATTACAGCTCCCTTCTGCAACACTTTCCCTTCCCTGCTTTACTCTCCTTCGTAGCACGTATGTGTATCTGACGGTCTATGTATGTTAGCAATTTATTTGTCTTTCTCCCTCTACTAGAATAGTAACTCCTGACGCCAGGAGTTTTTGTCCCCTTTTATTTCCTGCTGTTCCCCCAGGCAGTCTAGCAGGGCTTGACAGTAGGGGGCGCTAAAGAAATACTTCTGAATGCACATTCAGTGCAACAGCCTGTGGCCCCGGCAAAGAATTTCACCTTCTCCTGCCTCTGTTTCTTCCTGAATATAGTGACATAGTTGAACAAAAATTTCTCTCAGGACCTTCTAGTTTTAATAGTCTATGATTCTAATATCCTCAGTTACTTCTGGGAAATACTCAGTTGAAGTTGAGGACTATTCTGCCTGAATGGATTATAAAAAATTATAAAAAATGTTTGCTGATAATTACATGGAATCTCATCTTTAAGGAAAGAATCTGTGGAAGTATTAAGCTTTAAGAAATAATGAAATTCTAAGTTATTAGTTGAGTAACAAAAAGTGTTTTTTAAAGATTTTATTTACTTATTTGAGAGGGAGAGGCAGCATGAGAGAGAGCGAGAGCACAAGCAGGGGGGAGGGGTAGAGAGAGAAGCAGATTCCCCGCCGAACAGGGAGCCCGATGTGGGACTCCATCCCAGGACCCTAGGATCATGACCTGAGCTGAAGGCTGACTCCTAACCTACTGAGCCACTCAGGCTCCCAAAAGAAGTTTTCACTGACTAAAAACCTTTATAAATTTTTTTTCACCCCAAATCTTGTTTCTAATTTATTTTGCTTGTTAGATAATAGTTGTAAGATTTCACAATTTATAAATGTTATACCTAATCATAATTGAAATTATGGTGGAGCGTTGACTAGAACTATGTGTTATTATAGCCTGCAGTTTTGTTTCATAATATTAAATATTTCTTCTATGAAACAGCCCAGCTCCTAATAAACCATTGCCATTGTTCCAAAATACATCTATTAATACACGTGGCAAAAAAAGAAGTTACTCAATATATTAAGGAATCCCCCTAGATAAGTTTCAAACAATGTTACTCAAACTGGAGCCAAGACTATATATATGACTAGGAAGTAGAAATAATTTAATATAATGTCAGTTGAACCCTGTTAAAGTTAGGCTGACTCAAACTAAGTCCCTAAGGCCAAAGAAAATAGATTCTTAACTTGAGAACAAACAGAAGGTTACTGGAGGGGAGGCAAGTGGAAGGATGGGTGAGATAGGAATGGGGATCAAGGGGCACCTGGGTGGCTCAGTCAGTTAAGCATCTGCCTCTAGTTCAGGTCATGATTCCGGGGTCCTGGGATCAAGCCCCACATCAGGCTCCCTGCTTAGTGGGGAGTCTGCCTCTACCTCTCCCCTCCACTTATGCTCTCTCTCTCTCAAATAAATAAATAAAATCTTGGGGAAAAAAGGGAATGGGGATTAATAATTCATTTGTGATGAGCCCTGGGTGATATATGCAAGTGTTGAATCACTATATTATATGCCTGAAACCAATATAATGCTGTATGTTAACTACAATGGAATTAAAATTTTTAAACAAAAAGTAAGTCTCTAAGGAACACACACAAAAAGTATTTATGAGAAATTATGGTATGATTAGAAATTTGTATCTCACATTCTTTATTATGAACACGCTTTTGCCTGGTGTTTTGAAAAGCCATAAATTAGGCGGCTGGGAGGTTACATCGGTTTTAAAATTGAGATTAAATTTACAAACAGTCTAATGCACAGATGTTAAGAATATAGATCAATGACTATTGACTAGTGCATATACCCGTGTAACCCGCACCCCTATCATTTTTTCCTTAAACTTCAGTTTTGAGATAGTTGTAGGTTCATGCACAGCTGTAAGGAACAACAGAGAGAGATCTTTTAGCCTTCACTCTTTGCCTCAATGGTAACATCTTGCACAGCTATAGGGCAAGACCACAACCAGGATATTGACTTTGATACAGTCAAGATACAAACATTTCCACCACCACAAAGATCCCGCATACTGCCCTTTGGGGCCACACCTGCTTCCCTCCCAGCAGCCCCCCCTCCTTAGCCCCTGACACCTACTCATCTAGTTGACATTTCTATAATTCTGTCATCTCGAGAATGTTACATGAAAGAATGATACAGGATAAAACCTTTTGAGATTGGCTTTTTTACCCCCACTTAGTATAATTCTCTGGAAATTCACCCAGGGGGTTGCACCTGTCACCAGTTCACTCCTTTTTACTGTTGAGTAGTTTCCTTGGTATGGACGATGCGGACACACCATCCTTACTATAATCATTGCACCTGTTTATCTGCATAGTTCCCCAGGGGAGGCTATCATGAATCAAGCTCCTAGACGCATGCAAGAACAGTTTTGTGTGTGAACATATATCTTCATTTATTGGGGAGTGCCATTCCCAGGAGTGCAATTGTTGGATCCCATGGCAGTTGCATATTTACTTGTTTTTTTTAACCTGTCAGATTGCACCCCGCAGTAGCTGCACGGTTTTACATTTTCCTCTGAACACTGCTTTCACCAATTTTGATAAGTTATATTTTCATTTTTCTCACTTCAAAATATTTCAAAATTTCTCTTGAGATTCCTTTTTGTTTGTTTGTTTGTTTACCCCCCTGTTGTTTAGAGTATGCTGTTTAATCTCCAACTATTTGGGGATTTTCCAGCTACCTTTCTGTTATTGATCTTGAGTTTAATTCCATGTTGGCTTGAGAGCATACTTGGTGTGACTTCTATTTTATATTTGCTAAGGTGTGATTTATGGCCTCGATTGTGGTCTATTTTGGTGAATATTCCTTGTGAGTTTGAAAAGAATGTGCAATCTGCCATTGTTGGGTGAAGTATTCTACAAGTGTTAATTAAAGCCTGTTGATCGTTGGTGCTGTTTAGCTCAACTATGTCCTTACTGCTTTTCTGCCTGCTGCATATGCCATTACTGATGGGCTCAAGTCCAATACCACCCTGGCCTTGTCTCTTTCTCCTTATGGTCTGTAGGTTTCTGCCTCCTGAATTTTTATATTCTTTTAGGCACATACACATTAAAGATTGTTTATGTCTTCTTGGAGAATTGACCTCTTTATCATTAATGCCTCTCTGTTTCCCTGATCATTTTCCTTGTTCTGAAGTTGACTTTGTCTCTAATTAATATAGCTACTCCAGGTCTGTTTGGCTTGTGTTAGCAAGGTAGATCTTAATCCCTTTACTTTTAATCTATCTGTGTCTTTATATTTAAGTGGCTTTCTTATAAACAAGCTATAGTTGGATTTTTTTAATCCTATCAACTCTGCCTTTTAACTGGCAGAGTTAAAAGAGTTTAACTCTGCCTTTTAACCACATTTAAGGTGGTTATTGAGGTGTTTGGATTAACATCTGTCCTATCTGTTACCATTTTCTATTTGCTGCATTTGTTCTTCACTTCTTAGTGTTTAATCCTCTCTCAGGTTTTAACAGAGCGTTTTATATGATTCTATTTTCTCTCCTCTCTTAGCATATAAATTATACTTCTTTTAAAAATAATTTTAGTGGTTGCACTAGAATTTATAATATATGTTTACAATGAATGGAAGTCCACTTTCAAATAACACAGTAGCTGTCCATAGGTAGTGCAGGTACCTTATAAAAGAATATTCCCAATTTTTCCCTCCTGTCTCTTATAACATTGCTGTCATTCATTTCATTCATTTGCACATAAGCTATGATCGCCAAGCCATAGCTGTTATTATGATTTGGAGGTGACAACCTGAGCTTGCAGGTGTCCAAAGTGTGTGTGTGTGTGTGTGTGTGTGTGTGTGTGTGTGTGTGTGTGTTCTGGGGAGGGCAGTCTTGTGGGACTGAGCCCTTAACCTGTGGCATCTGATGCCATTTCCCGGTAGATGGTGCCAGACTTTAGTTAAATTGCAGGACCCGGGCTGGTGTCATAAATTGCTTGGTGTGGGGAAAAACCTTCACACACCTGGCGAGCGGGAGTGTCAGAAGAGAAGCACTCTCGGTAAAGGGGAAGGAGACACACAGGCAAGAGAAAAACCCAGTAGGGAAGAAATGGGTTTTTCCCTACTTGGAAGGAAAAATCTGTGCATGTTGCCATTTCACGCTCCTTTCTTTCTTCTCCTTCTGGTATTCCCACTCTGTGTGCGTTTCCCTCTCCTCAGTCTTGGGACAGAGGCTGCTTACTCCTCAGGCCCTTCTACTGTTCCGAGGGAAAGCCCACGATGTTTGACAAACCCCCACCCTCACTTAGCAGGATTCCACGTCTGCACTGCATCTCCCCTTCTGTGGGCAGCCGCTGATGGCTTTCCTCAGCTGGGTCCTCCTCCCAGCTGTTGCTCTCCACGGGGCTCCTTGGAGACCTCTCCACCCGCACCGCCCCCCGCCCCCCCAGGGTGCAGCAAGTATGGGAGTGGAATGCCTAAGTCCATGTGGGGGCTTCTCCCTCGGTGCTTCCTTCATTTCCAGGATCTCACCTGCTCCGCTCTGGCACTCCCCAGGTCCTTTGTCTGCTCCCGCAGACCAGTAAGACCGCAGCTCTCTACCTGGATTTTAGTTTACCTGCACACAGCTAGGGGATGCCCTACAGAAACACCTGTCTGAATGCACAGCTTGCCCAGTGCAATTCCCTTTTGTTTGAGGGGCATGTTCTCTCTAGTCCTGGCTGCTTTGGGCCATTTTCCAGACCTTTTGAATAGTCGTTTCTTTAAAAAGATTTTGAGTAGAGTTCACAGTTGCTATCTGTGGGAGAGTTAGTCCATTTTCCTACTCCTCCCATTATCGGAACCAGAACCTAGGAAGCTCTCTCTGGATCTCTTTGATGAGAACAGCAAGAGAGCCTTTTTTTTTTTTTTTTAAGATTTTATTTATTTATTTGACAGAGAGAGAGGGAACACAAGCACGGAGAGTGGGAGAGGGAGAAGCAGGCTTCCCACAGAGCAGGGAGCCCGATGCGGGGCTCCATCCCAGGACCCTGAGCCGAAGGCAGACGCTTAACAACTGAGCCACCCAGGTGCCCCACAAGGTAGCCTTTTATTTATTCTTTTAAAGTAATCTCTATGCCCAACGTGGAGCTCGAACTCACAACCCCGAGATGAAGAGTCCCGTGCTCTACGACTGAGCCAGCCGGGCGCCCCAAGGTACAATTTTAGAATGTAGATAACACCCGTTATCTCCCTGATCGCTAGTAATCAAAAATGTCACGTGCCTGCTGTATGTTCTCTAGGGTCCACTGGTGTCTTCCTGCTGAGGAGAGGGTGACGAGAACTACAGTTTTCTTTCTAATCCATCTGTATTTTGAGTTTAGGATTTCCTTGAAGCAGGACACCTATAGACCTAGACTTAACTCTGGCCTGTTTCCAGAGCCTGGGAGAATATTTAGAGAATTGTGCTTCTGTTTATACTTTTTTTATCGAAGCTCATAATGGAGGAAAGTCCCCCTGTCAGATCTCTCTTCTTCTCTGGTCCTTTGTGTTCTCAGAAGCAGCTGTTGGTGTTAATAAGCTAGAAATAATTATTCACTTCTGGTAATCCTTTCCAAACTAGAGACCACGAGAAATCATACAATCGTTGGCTTCCCTAGACTGAAACACCCAAGCCTCTGCTGTTCCGTGTGGGCCGGCCACGGAGGTGGGTGGTTCTCTCCTATTCTGAGGTTCTCCTTGGAGGTGGGCTTGGACTCAGAGCTATGTATTCACACACATCTGTGGCATTTGTGAGTTTGGGCTGACTTCTGTCTTGGGGGAGGAGCGAGAAGGGCATTCGATCTTCATGCCTGCTTGACGGGCTCCGAGTCAGAAGAGACCCCATGCCACGTTAACTGCCATATTTCCTAGTTCTGGAGTCCAGGGCACCCTTTTGAGATCAGGAAACGGCCGTATTCTATTCCTGCAGGCTGGGAATTCATGTGCCAGATGTGATTTTTCTGCTTGTGTAAGCCACTGGGGCAGAAACACAATGACTAGAAAAATCTTCTTGTTTTTAAAGTATTTCTTGGCAACATTAAGAGACTGGGCCCCAAGAACTTTGATGAGGTATAACAGTTAATTTTAAAAAGGGTTAAATCTCATGGTATGTTGATAGGACTGCCTCTAGGTGGCTATAATTTTAGACGGTGAAGTGTCTACCCCCGGCTCTAAGGAATCACGTGGATCATTTATAAGGATGGAAAGAAACTAGCCCAGTTTTTTAGCTACTAATTTCTTTTCCTAATCTGATTGGACCTCCTCGTCTGGCTGTCTGGGAATCATCTTTTTTTCCTCTATCCTTTGGCACATCCTGTATCTATTCCTAAATTCAACCCTATTTTCAGCCTCTCCTGACTGCATGTGATCTGAACCCTTAGTCTCCAAGATGTGCTCCCTCGTGCCCCTTTCAGCCATTATGCTTCTGGGGAGGACTGTGGCAGTAACTTCACCACAGTGGTCCCCCATCTGTTTTCCACTCTGATAGACAAGATCGATCTGCTTTATCTACTTGACAAATATTATTGAACATCTACTTTGACTCAGATGTGTTAGGGGCTGGGGATCGGTGATATAAGAAAGATATCAGTTCTTGCTTCCATGAAGCTTATATAAAAATAGCAGTGTGACAAATACTTTGATCATGTGTACTGGATATTGTAGGGACACCCAGAAGCACTGGACATAAATGTACAGGGATCAAGGAAGGCTTCCTGGAGGAAGTGATATGTAGGCAGGTGATTTGGAGAAGAAGGAATTCAAGCAGAAGTGGCAGTCTCTAACATCCCCATTTACAACACACACCCGGGGAGAATCCAGGCTTATGTCCAACCTCCAAGTTTATCCTATACCGACCCTTTTCCCTCCTGCTTAAGAGAACATACAGAGGGGCGCCTGGGTGGCTCAGTGGGTTAAAGCCTCTGCCTTCAGCTCAGGTCATGATCTCAGGGTCCTGGGATTGAGCCCCACATTGGGCTCTCTGCTCAGCGAGGAGCCTGCATCCCCCTCTCTCTCTGCCTACTTGTGATCTCTCTCTCTGTCAAATAAATAAATAAAATCTTAAAAAAAAAGAGAGAACATACAGAATGCAAGGTGAGCAGTAACATCATTGGAGGGATAAATATGAATCTGGTCTAAGTTCTTAAAAGGATAAATCATAAATTATTTGCAAATTATTTACTAAGAGTTCGGGTATGACCCATTGCTGAGAAGTGCAGCTTGAAAGAGTTTAATGTCCCAGATGTGGTGCCTTGTATATAGAAATTAATAAGGAAAATAAGAAAAGTCATTAGAAAATGCATCCCCTCCCCAAAGGCCACCACCTTTCCGAGTGGAGATACATTCTTCCAGTGTTATTTCTTTCCAGCTACATATTATTAAATGTATAAAAAGAGTCGTATGCAATATAGGTATCACTGATTCTTTTTATCTAATAGATCGTGAACATTTTCCCTTGCCATTACATGCTATCCTACAACATTGTTTCAAAAACTGCATACTTTCTCATATGATGTATTTAGTTCCTTATTGTTAGGCATTTGGGGTGCTTCCAAATTTTCATAAACAGTATTATATCTCGAAAAAGTCTGTAAGCTATATAGCTAAATCTTCCTAGCTTTGGAACATCTATTAAGTGATTCCTCCTCTTCCTAAGGTGAATTTGAGATTGGTTAGGTGATAGAACAAAAGAGAGAGTTTGAACAAAACTGGGTTTCGAAGGTAGCCTGAGTGAGAAGAAGCATGATGAACTGATTTTTTATAAATTTGGGTAAGGTTTTCAATTTATATTTTCATAACTTTATCATTTCTTGATATTTATTTACCAAGGTGCTGTAGAACTTTGAGAAATAAAATGAAAAGTCATGGGTATTTGATTTAACTATACAATTAAAATCCTAATGTTTCCTTAGAATATTTACCATCACAAAACAGAAGAGGGTAATTACAGGGAATTGCTTTAATAATTTGTAATTGAATTTGGAAGAAAACTAGTGCTTCATGTGATTTCAGGGGGACATAGATTTCTTCCCAGTTCAGGTTAGTTATGTAAAACATTTCAAGCTCTATAAGATCATTACTGCTTTCCTTATCATAATACTATCAATGATACTGTGAGTTTATAGATGTTAGAGGATTCTCAGCTGAGACCTAAGAGTTTATGAATTCTTTGAAATGATAATGAAAAAAAGCTGAAATATTATTGCCTTGTTAATGTTGATCTTATTTTGAATTTCTCTTAAATCTCTATTTTCCCAAGAACTGATATGGTTTATGCTACCTGGAGATCATTAGTCGTTTAATCAAAGATAATTTCTTGCACAGCTTGTTTGATCATCTAGAAACATCCACGGAGAAGCCATATACTACACACGTACTTAGTCTCGAGGGAAGTGCTAAACCTTTGGTAATTCCATCTACGTCCAGTTTTTCTTGCCAGAGTTAATGGTACTCTTTGGCCATAATAGCTGGCCTAGAACAGATCGATTCTGGGCTGCGCCCCCCCTTCCTCTCTGGCCTGATTTTCGAGACTTCTTGATCACTCTCTGGTCACCAGTCACGTTAAGCCTCCCCTGTGTGCAGTCCAGAACTCAGCATGAAGGCTGCCTACCTCACCCTGAAGGCTGGGCTGCTGTGAGTACTTGTGTTCCTACAGGACACATTCCCACTATCTCCCTGTCGCCATTGCCGCAGGGGGCCAGGGGCCGGGGAGCAACTGGCAGAGGGTCTGTCCTGGGGTCACAGTGGGAGGCAGGACCTTGTGTGGGCTGAGGCTCCAAGTCCCTGGCACACGATCCATTGTCCCATCAGACTTCACTTATAAAACACAAACTCAAAGATGCAATTATTAGGAATTTCAAGATGGTGATGAGGTAGGGGGCATTCAGTCCCAAGCATGAGGCATTTCTGAGGAGAGGGAAGGGGGTTTGTGAGATCACACACTCATCCACAAAGCTGGCCGTGAATATACTAATTCATGTGATCCTCATTTCACCGATGCAGAAGACATTGACCTGAAAGGCTAAGTAACCAGCCAAACATCCTACAATGAGGATTTGAACTTGAACTTGAACCCGTAGTGTCTGCTTTCAACCTTTTATTCTGGCCTACCATGCTATGGGGTGGAGTAAAGGCCAGAATTCATCACTCTAGGAGGTTGGAACTACAGGCAAGAAGCCATTTCTTTGTGCTTTTCCTCCCTATGAACCATGTAGGTGAGGAGCCTAAGTTCCTCAGGTGTCAGGTCTCTCCTGGGTCCTGCTGGTATCTCATCTCTTTATAGTTGATGATGTTCACAATAACAATGGCCTGTCACGTAGCACATGTCCTCACTAAAAAACTTTCTTTCTCTATATGTGTGTACATGAATATATATAATGGGTAGTTATATAAATGATTCATATATTTTAAAACATGTGTAATTTTTTTTAATATGTAATGTTTTTAAAAATTGTATCCAGATGCCTGGGTGACTCAGTTGATTAAACCTCTGCCTTTGGGGGTGCCTGGGTGGCTCAGTCATGATCCCAGAGCTCTGGGATCGAGTCCTACATGGGGCTCCCTGCTCCTCCCTCTTCCTGCTGCTCCCCCTGCTTGTGCGTGCACTCGCGCTTTCTCTCTTGCCGACAAATAAACTCTTTTAAAAATAACTAAATTGTATCTGTATTGCCCTCTAGTGGCCACAAAAATTTAAGACGAGCCGCCCAAAATGGAACAAAGGCTATATATTAAGTGCATTCATAACCCTGAACCATCCTATTCCCATTTACTGCTGGTGTGCAAACACACATGTCTACGGCATCCAGGTAGATGGGGTCACAAGAACGTGGCTGAGACAACAGAAAGGCGGACAACACATGGTCCATCTAAAGAGAGTGATCTCTAGGGAGTTCTAGTTCATGGTTGCCCTGGGGGAAGGCAGGCTCGATTGTTAAAGGGAAGCCCCAGATCCAGATATTTATATAAAAGTTACTGATTTAGGGGGCACCTGAGTGGCTCAGACATTAAGTGTCTGCCTTCGGCTCAGGGCACGATCCCGGGGTCCTGGGATCGAGCCCCACTTTGGGCTCCCTGCTCCACGGGAAGCCTGCTTCTCGCTCTCCCACTCTCCCTGCTTGTGCTCCCTCTCTCGCTGTTTCTCTCTCTGTCAAAGAAATAAATAAATAATCTTTAAAAAAAAGTTACTGATTTAGAAGTATAGGTAATGAACTATTTAAAATTTTATGCGGGTTATACCCATATCTGTGGGCTAGATTGGGGCTGCCCTCACTGATCACCTATGATCTTTATTGGTGCTTCCCGCCAGCGAGGCACTTGTATGAAGAGCTTTACATACAGGTTCCCAGCTCAGTCCCCAGTATGCTGGCTTAGCCCCATTGCACAGATCAATACAGAGACACAAAGAAGTTACACAAATTGCCCAAGGTCACAGAGCTGGGATTTGAACCCACTCTTGCTAACTCCAAAACCCCTGGTTTTAACTCCTGTTCTTACTATCCACCACATGGTATAGATGACTCATTCCATTAAGAGATATATATTGAGTTGCTAACATATGCCAGAGCCTCTTCCAAGTGACAAAGAGA